>CACKRE030004891.1:0-21905 GCA_902602495.3 Ectocarpus sp. CCAP 1310/34 | reverse complement strand
CGCGCAATGCGAGCTTGTACCTCTGCACTCGCCGAGATATGGCCACCTGTGTAGCCACATATATATGTTCTATTCAAGGCAGCCACTACTGGCCGGCAATAATAATGGTGGCACTTTTGCCACTAGATCGGATGAGGAGCTTTGATATTCACGATATCGACTGCATTTCATTGGATGTACACTCATATGCGCTGTATACGTACGGGTAATGCCATGATGTGCAGCACTCCTCGTGGTTTAGCATTTGTGTGCAGCAGTATCCGCATGAACTGCTTCAAACGACACTTGATTGTCCAAGGGTCCGGGCCTTCTGTGGTCAAATCCCATTTTTCTGTGCAAACAGACTGCAGGAACCACGGTACGTCCAAACGGTTTGTAGCCACGTGTTCACAGTTCTAGGTCCGCGCAGGTTTGCATGATACGTGTGGCGGCCACTGCTGATCGGTGTGTGNAGAGGTACAAGCTTTTGGAACTGCCACTATTGGACGCCGAAAACAGGCGAACAAGATCGACCTCGGACCAGTCAACGCCAATGATATGGGGATGGAGTGTAGACGCATCGTAGAACGCGTTTTCGTTTGAAGTTGACGTCTTGTTTGAGAGTAGATGTGACAGATTTGCGTAGAATAGGGTAAGATGTTATCATGAACGGAGATGAAAGGGCTTTTCCAACACGGGGATGTAGCATGGATCAAAGCATTTGTTGGATTTCAGCTTTTACAAGCGGACATCAACGCAGTAGTATTTTAGCAAGCTTACGAACGCATATAGGATACCATCAGGATTGTCATTGGTAAGTTGAAGAGGAGATACTTTTACGATGTAAATGACAGTAGAAATAAGTCCTACATATGTTGTTGTACTTCGTATTGGTTTAATATTCATGTAGAGTATGAGACATTAAGTGAAAGTTTTCTGAGGTACATCTGCAATTGTCGGAAGGCAAAAATAAATAAATATTCATGTAGAGTATGAGACATTAAGTGAAAGTTTTCTGAGGTACATCTGCAATTGTCGGAAGGCAAAAATAAATAAAATAAAAATAAATAAATAAAATTGGGTGTGTGTGCGGAATGCCCAAAATGCCACTATTGAGGGCCCCGTCCGCAATAGTGGGAAAGTGCCACTATATCGGGTTGAGATTTTGCCAAGAGAATTTCATGCCACTATACCGGGCAGTTCACTATTCAGGTTGCCGCTTTATCGGGCCACCTACTGTAGTCCACAGCACTGGAGGTTAGGTATAGGTTTTCGAGTTTTTGTGGAAAGATGTTAGAGTTTTAGGCGGAATCGCCCCTGCCTGGAAGATCCGGCGTACAAAAACTCGAAAACCCTAACATCTCTTTGGGCTGTTGGACCTTCCTGGCCAATCACATGATTACGCCGCTTGTTCGATGTTCGATGTTCGAGTCCAAAAAATTACAGGACCCACCCACACCATCATCACCAAAACCGGAAAAACCGGAACCGCGACATTGCCATGTCCTTCAACAAATTGTATAGCATATTTCATTCACGATCCAACGGGCTCCTCATTCACAACACCACGACGGGAAGACTATTTGTTCATCCGCGATCCAGGGCGATCTTTCTCAATCAACACATGAGTTGCAAACGCGTGGCATACAACGCGATCACATGCTCAGGCGCATCACCTGTAGCACGTGTGCTAGCTTTTGTGCATATTACTGGCGGTCGATCATGGAAACCGGCGTCGACTTGCAGGTTCGTGATAATCGATAGGATTTGGTCCAACCCATGAAGCTGGCCGGATATCGCGTTTTGGTGCAGATCAAGTTGGTGAGTTTCGGCCGAAGATGTATAGACACCAACGTGAGGGGTGTGGATATGTCACGTGTTTGGCAATATGGCCAGCGGCGTGTGTGTGTTGAGGAGCACTCTGTGTGGTGATTGTCTCAAACAACATTTGAACAACTAGTGTAGAAGATCGGGACACGATCCGACGGGTTGATCACTTCTGTTCCTCCGCGATCCTCTGCAATCTATAATTCCACGTCCTATGATGGAATCCACTTCGCCGCAGGACATGTATGTACGTACCACGTGTCTGATCACAAGGCGGCTGGCGGCTTCTTAATGAAGCCACGTCCGTGCGGTGGCTTTCTCAAATAACGAGAGGGCAGCAAGGGGAGAAGGAGGGGCCACAATCCGACGGGTATGGTGCACGATCCGACGGGTATATCCTTAGACTATGCGCGATCCGGGGCGATCTTTCATTCCATGACTTGACACGTGCGGAAATAAGAATGTGTGTGGTCACACATCGGGGCCGTTTCACAATGGTCATGTTGAGGCCATAACACACTTCCGTGCTTGCTTCAGTCCACGCTTGGTCGGCCGATCATGGGAACCCCGCGTCGACCTAAGGTTGGTTCGCGATTCTCGGTAGGAGGTGGTCCAGCACATCCAGCTGGCGAAATATCGCGTTTTGGCGCACATACTGTGCTCAGTACCTCGCACAGGCTCACCAGAGTATTGACAGAGCGTGCATGTGTTCTCTCCCGCCTCCATATAACTCACGTTTGCTCCATGCCGCAGAGGCATGCCGCAGAGGGGCCCAAACATGGGATCCATTTTTGGGGTAAGTGTTAAGGAGTGTGGCTGCTAGCATGAATAAGGTACATCTTGTTGATAGCATGCGGGTCAGTAAGAAGGTATACCCTTCTGACCCCCCATAGAATTGTCTACTCTGTGTACCCCCTGAGATGAAGTTGGATCCCCACTTCATCTCAGACCCTTGCTGATCGTCTCTCAGCAATAACAAGCGACTTTCCCATCTCAACGCGGTCGTGGACAAGCGTGTCAACGACAGAACCTTCATCTATCTCTAGGAGCAAGCTACCGCCCACGGCTTCACCTCCTTTAAACTTGGCGTCAGCGGCCATAACACGGTAAGCGGGTGCTGGACGCGGCTTCCACACTGCTGTGTGTTGTTGCCACGCTTTCTTCACAACCACCGGGTTGCTTGTTATTTGGTCTCACCACCCACGAGAATCTAGACTTCGCCTCTTCTCTGCTTCCTCTCCTGTAGAGATGCCATATGCGAAGGTGTAACGATTCAGGTAAAAGTCAATAGACGGATACCCTGCGAATCGGGTCCTCCTTTACACTCTCCACCCACAGAATTTACCCTCAAATGGGAACCTCTTGTGGCCAGGATGGGTAATTCGATGGAAGTGCCACAAGGTTCTTTGTAGGATCGACTCCAAGAGGTGTTCTTAGGACTGACACACATTGTGTCCATGGGAAAATGTCCAAGTCAGGAGGAAGAGTGTGCACCCGAGGATATTCGAACCAGTATCCAGCTGACGCCATAGGGCACGCCGTGCTTCTGGGTCGTGATAGTTGGATGCGCTTCAACCCTCGCGTGTTCACCTCCCTCCCCCACCCTGGACCCGACGGCCGGGTTATGGGCGAGCTCACGCTCTCTCTGCGTTTTACAGCTGGCGCTTGCGTTTACGCTACACACGACGACGCTCCTACCTCCTTGTTTCACCTTACACATGCAGGGAGCTCGGGAATTTCCTTGGGGCCGGAGTCTGCATTCGTTGAGGTGGACCTCGTTCGTTCTTCTGGCATGCCTGCGCTGATGGGAGAGTATCTGGTATCGTTCAAACCGGAAGTGGGTGCGCTTTCGTCCCCAGATACGTTCGTTCCAATGGTCTCCAGCGTATTCCCCTTGCAGGTTGTGCCGAGCTGGAGCCGGGAGACATTATTGGAGTGTCTGCCGCGCCGCTTCTACGAGTACCGGTGGACACCCTGGAGGCGGCACCATCTTCGATTCCTACCGGCCCCACAACATCTACATCACCACCTCGGGTCAACGTCGTTGGCCCCAAGTCCGGGACTCACCGCCCTCCGGACCCAGCCTCCGCCCCGCCTCCTCCGAAGCTGCCTCAACAAGAACTGCTCGACCGCTTCTCTGAGGCACAGCGCTCCAGTTTCATGCGCTTGTGGGACAGGCTGCCCGCACATATGCACGACATCGCTTTCGATCTACACCATCCGGGATGGACACCGGAGGCTATTGATCGTTTGGCCGACGCCCTTGTGGAGTATTCTGACGTGTTCTCTACTTCGAAAACCGATTTTGGTTCCTGCACCATCATGCCGTTCACTCTTTCTGTCCCAGCAGGGACGAAACCCGTTGCATCACGCCCGCATCGTATCAACCCGTTGATGCAAAAGAAAGTGGATGCCGTTTTGGACCAGGATTTGGCGGCAGGGCTCATTCAACATTCCACATCTCCGTGGACTTCCCCTTTAGTTGTCATCCCCAAGAAGGACGGATCGGTTCGCATCACCGTCAACCACAAACGTCTCAACGCTCTGGTGGATTTGGATGGACAACCTCTCCCTCGAGTGGACGGTATCATGGATTCTCTGTACACCGGAAAAGTGTTCTCCATCTTCGACCTCAACTCGGCTTTCCACCAGATCGTTTGTGATGAAGACATTGTCCCGCTCACCGCCTTTTGCACTCCCGCGTAGTTGTTCGAAGGGCTTCGGATGCCGCAGGGAGTCAACGCAAGTCCGTCTTGGTTCGTCAAGGTCACCAACAGAGTGGTGCACGGTCTGGAGCGTGTGCTTGCTTATCTGGACGACGTCATCTGTTTCGATGAAGAACCTCTGGGGCACGTGCTCAACATGATCAAACGGCTGCGGCAGTACAACCTCAAACTGTCTCCAGGGAAGGCCCGCGTCGGCGCCACGCACGCCAACTTTCTCGGTCACACCATCTCTCCGGCCGGTGTTAGCCCTAATGGCGTCAAGGTTAGGGCGCTCACGCACATGCCGCCGCCGACGAATGTTAAGCAGCTTCGTAGCCTTCTCGGTGGACTCAGCTACTGCCGGAAATTCCTCAAGAATCTCGCCACTAAGGTGCGGCCCCTCAACTCTCTTCTCAAACAAGGCGTCCCCTTCAAGTACACCCCGGGCATGGTCAAGGTTGTCAAAGCGTTGTTAAGCGAACTTGCTCGTCCCCCGATTTCGGTGTTCCCGGATTGGGCAGCGGTCGAAGACGACAGCCGTCGTCTCCTTTTGTGTTCCGACGCGTGTATCGACGGCTTTGGCGCCTCCTTGGAACAAGAACAACTCGATGGCTCGGTGAGACCCATTGTGTACATCAGCCGCGCAGCTCTTGCTGCGGAACGTGACTGGACCGTTCTGGATCTGGAGGCTGGTGGCATTGTTTGGGCCATCAAACGCCTTCGTGGTTATCTGTGGTCGACCAAGTTCATCATCTATTCGGAACACAAAGCATTGGAGAGCATTGGCAAGGTTGGGGAACACAACGCTAGAGTACAACGATGGCTGGAATTCCTGTACAACTTCACCTACACCCTGAAATATCGGAAAGGTTCGGCAAACGGCAACACGGATTTTCTTTCGCGGTTGCCTTTTCCAGCACAAGACACTGACAAAACCGGCCCCGACTGCATTGATGGTGCCGATCAAGCGGGTGTTTTCCTCATTCGGGCTTGCGGGCGCAACTATCACTCGTCGTTTACGCCGGAGGTCGGTTTGGGTGGGTTCCGCCCTCCTTGCCCGGCGGGAGTCTTTTCGCCCCCAGCGTTGCAGCCCTCCGATTTTGAGGATTTTTGCCGACATCACCCGCGTCGGTTGGATGCTCTGACGGACTCAACGATTGCCTGCGAGGATACTCAGCGGTCCCCGGGGGTCTTCATCGTCTCGCCTGTTCCCGCATCTTCAGGGCCTACTTCCCCATTGACTTCTGCTGCGTCCCGCGTGAGGTTTACTGCCGCGTCTTTGGCGACTACATATGTGCACGTTTTGTCTTCGCTTCCGGAGCGGGAACCGCTCATGTCTTCACGGGTCTTCATCGTCTCGCCTGTTCCCGCATCTTCAGGGCCTACTTCCCCATTGACTTCTGCTGCGTCCCGCGTGAGGTTTACTGCCGCGTCTTTGGCGACTACATATGTGCACGTTTTGTCTTCGCTTCCGGAGCGGGAACCGCTCATGTCTTCACGGGTCTTCATCGTCTCGCCTGTTCCCGCATCTTCAGGGCCTACTTCCCCATTGACTTCTGCTGCGTCCCGCGTGAGGTTTACTGCCGCGTCTTTGGCGACTACATATGTGCACGTTTTGTCTTCGCTTCCGGAGCGGGAACCGCTCATGTCTTCACGGGTCTTCATCGTCTCGCCTGTTCCCGCATCTTCAGGGCCTACTTCCCCATTGACTTCTGCTGCGTCCCGCGTGAGGTTTACTGCCGCGTCTTTGGCGACTACATATGTGCACGTTTTGTCTTCGCTTCCGGAGCGGGAACCGCTCATGTCTTCACGGACTCGGACCAAGACTACGGCTGTTTCCGGAGGCACCGTCACCGGTCCCGCTTATTTCGGACGCCAGTCACGGGCTACCATCGTCCCTCGGACATCGTCGCCTGCCCGTCGCTCTAGCAGGTCCCGCTCGACAAACAAGACCACCCGGACCGCCGCGCGACTGCTGCAGCCATCCGCAACGCCGGCATCGGCGTTTTCGTCGATTGCTCCTGCGCCACCGGTGTCTTCGCCGCCAGCGGCGTGCCCTGCATCCCCGATTTCGCCTCCTCTACAGGTTTCGCCCGGGACTTCGCCCCTCATGATGTCCCCTTCGCGGACATCACCACGGACTGCGGCTGCCCCAGTCGCCGAGGCTTCGCCTTCTTCAGCCTCTTCCGTTGGATCGCCTGATTTTCTTTCGGAATCTTCTGATCTGGATACCTCCCACTTGCGGGCTTGTGTTCAGAGTTTCAGCACTGTGGACTGGGCAAGGGAAAAACAGCGGGAGAGTGAGTGTGTGATGGCTATGCGTTTTTTGTCTCGCGGTTCTCCCTCCCCACCCCCTCCGGGCTTGCTCACCCTCTGTGCTCCTCTTCGCTCCCCTCGGCTAGATGATGTGCTTGTGTTGGAGGCGAAAAACAGACTGCACACGACCGATGACAACATCACCCTCTTCGTACATAAATCGGCGACGTCGCCGGTTGGGCGCTCTGGCGGCAGGACCACTCGTCTGCCGGATACTGGCGTGCCCCGTGTCTACGTGCCAATGCCGATGCGTCCGTGGGTCCTTCATGCATGCCATACCGCCGCCTCATTCCATCTCGGCGTCCATCGTACACAGCGTCTGCTCGAGCGCTTCTACTGGTGGATTGGTTTGGATCGTTCCGTGCGCTGGTTGCTTCGGGCGTGTTTGGTGTGTCAAGCTTGCAAGACTTCACGTCAGACTACTCGGTGGCCCGTCATCGCTATACCATTGCCGCAGGGGCCTGGTGCGGTCGTCGGCGTCGACTTCTTCGGACCTTGCCATTGACTGCCAACGGCAACTCCTACATTTTGTTGTTCACAGACCGTTTCAGTCGGAGAGCCGACATGTTCGCAATTACAGCGGTGGAATGTACGGCGGAAGGGACGGCTCACATCTTCGTCAACCAATACATGACCAAGTGGGGATGTCTGACTACGTTATTGTCGGACAACGGACTGCATTTCTGCTCGAAGCTCTCCAGGCGATCTACGAGGTGAAGAAGATCAAGAAGGTCACCACCAGCTTCTACCACCCACAGACCAATGGCGGCACAGAACGCGTCAACCACACGATGGCCCAGATGCTTGCGGTGTTTGTCAAGGAACAGCAAAACGATTGGTACGTACATCTCCCGCACGTTGAGTTTGCCTACAACAATTCCGTGGACCAGTCTACTGGATTGGCGCCAAACGAGGTCCACATCGGACGCATCCAGCGACTTCCTCTTTCGGTATTCGATCATCCCACGTTGGTGGTCATCAAAGCTTAGTCCGCGATCAACTCGAGTATTGCAACCTGGCTGTCGATCGCCAGCGCCGGGCCTACAAACTTGTCCGTGAGTACAACGCCCTGAAGATTTCGCGAGTCGAACGCTGAAATTCATCCCTGCTGGACGCCATTCACAAGCTCCCTCAGTTTACCGTTGGCGGGTGGGCTTGGGTATACAACACGGCTACGACGATTCGACAGGGTGTGCAGAAGGACACGGACCAACAGGTGCTCAAGGCCAAATTCTCTCTCTCTTGGACGGGGCCCTACAAAGTTCTTGCCGTGGGTCCCGCCTCTGCCGACGCCACTCCGGACGGCCGCCCGTTACCGCGTGAACTCCTCTACCTGGACCTGCCTTCCGATCTTTCCGGCCCGGCAGCTCGTTGTCGCGTGTCTGTCCTTCGTTGCAAGCCCTGTCGCAATCCGTACGAGACGGACGACTTGCCGCAATCACTGCCCGCCGAGCTTTCGCGTTATGTTCCGCACTCTTTCGGAGATAAATGTCCACCTTTCCACGTCACCGCGGATGATGTGTCGGTGCCTGTCGGGCGCCTCGAGGTCGACTACATCTCGGGACATAAACTGGTGCGGGGCCGTAGCGGCGTTCTCGCCGTCCTGTACCAGACGCATTGGTTAGGCCTGACTACTCCTTCATGGGAACGGGAATCCGACCTTGATCAATTCCGCCGACACATCCTCTTGTACTTGTCCCGGGAGGTCTGCCAAAGCAAGCACGGTAACCGTACATGTCGAGTGGCTCGGACTCGCGCGGCATAGCGGGAGCTAGCTTGGAACCGTGGAGAACGCTATTTATTTGCCTCCTGGGGCTGATCTTGTGCTTCACGCGACTCGGCTTCGTCGTTCAGCACTTCGCCCCTCCCTGTTGGCGCGCGGCTGTGGTACAAGGCCCGTGATGGGTTGTGGTGGACCGGACGTATTGGTGCTCATCAGAGCGGATCGTACATCGTTCGATTTTTGGATGACCCGGGCCCAAGCGTTCTCCCTCTGCCTGCGCACCTCTACTCCACCACCTTGGACGCCGTCTGTGGATCATGGTGTTTAGAGAAACATCGTTCGCGCCCTCTGGGCGACAACCGTGGTCGCACTCCGCTCCTTGCTGACGCCTTACCGTCGGCAGTTCCCACCATTTCTTCTTAGCGTCGTCGTTTTCATATACCAGTCGGCCAATTTTGGTCTTTTGTGCCATCCTTCTCGCCGACGTTTTGATTTTGTTTTTTTTGTCACCTTCTGCTTTGTTTTGTTTTTTTTTGTTTTATGTCCTGTTTCTTTTCTCTAGTTGTCTTATTTTTTGTTTTTGGACGCTGGGGCAACGCCGCCTCAAGACACGCAGTGTCGAGTGATCCTTCCTTGTTGCCGGCATTCGTCGGAATCAGTGAACTGCCGCGACCTGGATGTCCGTTTTCTCTCGCCTTTGCTTATTTTTTTTGTTGTTGCTGATCTTTGGTTCTCTCGACAGGCTCCCCCCGAAGTTTCGTCGGTGTTGTTTGCCTCTGAATACTTGGAAAAAGAGTTCCCCAGATCTAGTCGGTGTTGTTTGTCTCTGAACACTTGGAAAAGAAGGTCCCCACGTTCGTCGGTGTTTTTTTATTCGGGACACTCGGACACCGAGTTCCCTGCGTTTGCCTGGTTCGCCTGTTTGCCAACTAATGCTGTCAACATATTTTTGTTTTTGCTCCATCGTGCCGCAGAAGTGTCGCATACTCTTGGTGCTTCGGGATTCCGTCCCGTGGCGTCGCCTTCTCCCGTGGGTTGTCGTCGTCACTCACACTTCGTTCTGCTTCGTCTCTATCATCGCCACCTTCGGGCGCCTTCATCACAGTCGCGCCCCTGAGTCGTCGTCTTGTTGTGTGAATCTCGACGACTTTTCTGTGTTTTATGTCTTTGTATGTACGTATCGCCAGCGAGCCATGGCGCAGTTCGTCGACCGCCTCTCTTGCATCAATCGTTTGTGCTTTGCATCCTTGGTCCCCTTTAGGTCTTGCCCTTGCCGTCTCCATATACGAGTTGGGTGCCCTGGCACGCTGGCAATCGTTCTCCATGCCTTTGCCTGTCGTTCTTTTCTCCTGCCCTTCGTTGACGTTGTCCTAGATTGCGTTGAGTTTTCCTTTTTCGTCGCGTCCAGTATCAAAGGCCGTATTCGTTCGGAAATTTGTTTGGGTTTTGAGTTTCGTCACCGTATTTTGGACTCTCTCGGGTAGTCACCCTCATTCCTCCAGTGGGGATACGCGCAGGTGCGCGTAAAAGAGTGGTGTGTGGCGTTTGCACATTGATTTTGTTTCCTCTGTCGCCGTCTGTTCAGGATGATAGCGTGCTACGCAGCAATATAAATTCTTCGTAGCTTTATCCGTTCAAGCTTGGTCATTAAGATGTCGATTTTCCGTCTCGTGACCATTCGCATTCTTCATCTCGATGATGGTGTGGGGGGTTGATTCGGGATATTTCTACAACTCACCCTCCTTTTGGATGTTAATGAGGAGTCATATCTTCGATTCATGATCATAAATTATCAGATAAATCTTACTGTAGCTTTTAGGATTTGAGCATTGAATTGAGTATAGAATCTGCACATATGATATTCAGGGTGGGCTAGTGTTAAGGAGTGTGGCTGCTAGCATATATCTTATTCTTGATAGGATGCGGGTCGGTCAGGAGGTATACCCTTCTGACCCCTACCCCCTAAGAATTGTCTACTCTGTGTAGACTACCCCCTGAGATGAAGTTGGATCCCCATTTCATCGCAGACCCTTGCTGATCGTCTCTCAGCAATAACAAGCACCTTTCCCATCTCAACGTGGTCGTGGATAAGCATGTCAACGACAGAACCTTCATCTATCTCTAGGAGCAAGCTACCGCCCACGGCTTCACCTCCTTCAAATAAGTCTGTTGCGGTCAAATTCAGCATCGGTTTACGTTATTTTTTCACTCATCAAACAAGTGAGTTAACTCTCGGGATATCACCAAGAACGGGATCTCGGGATATCACCAAGAACTGACAACCGCGGACGCATCGACGTCCCAGGAACCGTCTCTAGAGTAAACCACACGCCGGTCGCCTCCTTCACGGGTGAACACTAATCATCTCAGGGGTAGAAGTGGGATTCTCGATTCTGGAGGTAGGTTGAGGTAGGCCTATATTTTTTCAACAAATTCATTTCATCAGAGCCTCCTCCTGTTGTTTCGACCGACGCCAGACACACAAAAAAAAATTTTGGAACGGGAGGTCTCGCCAAACCCTTCTTGGGGATTAGATCGGAGGAGAAAGAGCAATGACTACAAACTCGAACAGCAAGGATTTCCCCGTTGCTGTGGATCCAACAACGTCAGGATATATTCATCGGCAATCTTACGAATACACTGCGCCAGAAAACAAGAGGAGGAATCCGGTCGTCGTTGGTTATTCGTCTTTGGAATGATTGGTTGCATGGGGTGCACTGTACCTTCCTTTGCGTGGTTTGTCACAGACGAACTTGGTGGTGTCCTACGGCGCAAAGGTTTTTAGTCATCTTTATTGCACATTCCCATTGGTCGTTCATGAAACGGTACCAATTTTCCGTGGAATGTTCGAACGACATATATGTGCAAATTTTGTCGGGATAGGCATGTATTTTTGAAAGCAAGACGCATACCGCTCAGGAAGCGAGGGAACAGGAGGAGAAGGAACACGGTGGCATTCTTTTTCCTGTTCCCGAATTCATTTTCTCCCAATTGTTTTCGGTTGATTTATACATGTAGAGTACAGAAACGTCACCATGACTCGCTGCTACAGTGCCTAACTCCATAGTTGGTCGTCATACCGCAAATAAATCACAAAAAACAGCACACAACTAAGCAAGCAGAGAAAATATGAAATTGCCGATATAAGAAATTCAGTAGGATCTGGCGGCACGAAAAAATAAGAAACTTGACATCAGAAATCGAACGACATACGCTGTGTTTATAGTTCACAACAAGAATTCGAGGCTGGACCTGAAATAAGCGTTTCTTAATTGCAGCCGCTAAGTGTAGGTTCAATACCCTCACGGGATCAACCTAGGAAAGGGGGTACCCGTCCCTCACGAGGTTTGAGTGCCCTCGCGGGTCTAACCTAGGGCGGGGGCGGCACTCTCCCTCTTGGGTTTATATTCCCGGCGTGGTATGATCTGTTGAGGGAGAGGCATGCGTTCCTCTACCTCCTTAGCATTTCACGTTTTTCAACACATGTATGCTGGGGGGTGTTACGGCAGCAGAACGCGTGCTTACTGTGATTCGGTCACACTGCGAAGTGTATCGATAGGGCTAGGGTATATCTCACCACATACCTGAATCAGTTGCGGAACCCCCACGATTCCGCCACACAACACGCGACGCTTGTCGCGGCCAGGAACGAAGGAAGAGATCTACGCCAATTGAGACCTGCTCAAGATGTAAGTTGATGTATACCTAGTCAGACTAACGTCGGACGTACCGTTGGCTAGCTATCTAGGCTAGGCTGTACAGACGGGTGCTAGATTTCGGTACCGCTGGCGTGTGGCGAGGCCCTCCTGCCGGCGCAGGAGGCCTCATCCAACCAAATCCATACATTCGATGATGTGGGAAAGTATAATATGACAACAGGACTCATTGCTGGGGGCAAAACAGTCCGGAAACAACGACCGGTACATAATTCAAACATTGAGCGCGGGCGTGCTCTACGTTCTTTCGATGGAGACTACATTTTCGACCGTCTCGCAGACCGATTACCAGAGATTGCAGGCGACTCATGGCCGCCTGCCAGCACCACCAGCAGCAGCAGCAGCAGCCACCGTGACATGGTGGCGCACATTTTGAAGATCTCCTTTCTGAGCAGCTTCAGCCGGAGTAGCAACTGCAGCCGCACCAAGGCGATGCGTAACCGCATCCGCCGCCAGTTGTACCCACCACAGTTCAACTTGGCGAACAACAGCAAATCGCTTCCCCAGGCTGTGTGAAAAATCAGCGCGAGTTGTCGGAGTGCAAATGGGTGGGGGGTGCCCAACATGTGAAACGAGCTGCAGGGTGAAGGAGCGTGTCAGGGCAATCAACGCCCGAGATTCTCCAACGCCTTCACCAATAAGAACATCTATTTTCGTTTTTTCATCCCACCAGTATCATTAACTAGTCTCCATGTATTTGATTCCAGGCTGGTACGCAGCCAGGTTCTTGCGAAATGATTCGCATAGATGTCGGTGTTCTCATATCAATACATAGCAATCGTGATTTGTAGCAAGGGCATTAAGGGTTTAGTGCGACCATGGCAATAGCAGTGATGACAACCCAAGAATCTACCATACGTCACGCGAGGAACAGCTGTTTACTGGATAATTACCAAGTTGAACTCGATCAATTTGAACTGTCTTTGAATTGAGTAGTAGTCATCGCCAAACAACCAGTCGTGCATTGACTCACATCGCGGGCTCTTGCTGAATGGGCTTGCCGTCCCTAGTCCGCAGCTGGAACGCCTTCCAGAGTGTCCCACTCGGGCCGTTTGTCGGTCTAACCGATTCCTGCGTGAGGCGCGCCCATGCTTCGTGCGTCCAACTTTGCCCCAAGCCGCAGGGAAACCGAAAACGATTGGATCGCGCAAGAACAGCAGCAGCGACAGGGAATACAAAAATAGGGGGCAGCTTGCAATGTGGGCACACGCCTTAGCATTCGAAAGGTGCGTCGTGAACCCAGACGGCTGTGGAATGTCAAAGGACCGTATGATTGTGGGCCGACGCTTGACTCTCTCGGCAGATATTGTCCCAAAAACGTCAAGGTGTGAACATGCTACAACTCTGTTGACCATGGTCGACCTAGCCCCCCTGAACTGAAGTGGAACCTAAAGGATGTCGCAGAAGAAGAGGGCCATTTCTCGGCTAGCGGTTGCCGTGATGAGTGGAATACGGAAGCAATGAATGATTCTGGGATTATCATCGGTACGGGTGGCTGAAAAAAGAGGATGATTCGGCTTTCATTCGCCTATGATTCCTATTGATTGGCTGCACCACATCCACCCGCAGATGGGTTCATTTTTTCGGACGTGATGCAGTCGCACCGAAGGAAAAATCGACCGTTTGAACCACCCGGATCAACTCGCTATTGCCCGCCGCCCAAATACAGTCGTATGCATCATAATGATTCTTCGTTTGGGATTGCATTTAATCACGTGGTTGAACGAATGTTAGGTTGGCAAAACACGGGCATTTCATGCAGCAAGCAATACTAAACAACATCATCGTGTTTTCCTTTGATCGGGTTCCACAAAATTTATTTTTGTTAGGCAAAACATGCCAACATCATCGTGTAGTTACGTTCATCAGATTGGACGTCATTGACAGTGTTGGAAGCATGTTCCTTCAGCAACGGACGGGAATTGCATGCAGGCAAAGTATGCATTGCGTGTGACGATTGTTTGGTACAGGCATAGCATGTGGTCAAAGAGAAAGTGTATGATGCACAGAGCTGTGGCCTACATCGATGTTGCTTCCGTAAACCACATCTATCTCGCAAGAGTATCCATAATCCTTTTGAGGAACACCCGCTGCGAATGCTGGGGACCTATGAGTTTTAATGTTGAATATACAGTACCCCCATGCGCAACAGCCCCTTGATGAGCAATAATACTCTCTCGCTGGGGTCGTGAAGGTACATACTGTGAGACGATCATGATTCCTCGAACGTCTACTTACGAAAAACTCACTTTGGATCTGGGGAAGAGGGACAATCTCCTATGGCCAGATATACATGAGGTCCTCGGCTAGCCCATGGCTGACACTAGGGAGCACCCGCAGTTCCGGGTCTGGTGTATGAAAAACGATCGTGGGTGTGCTTTGCCTACAATGCAAGGTCGATTACTGTTTTGGGAACAAGACGGAGACAAGGAGACCGGTTAATACTGGTATATTTTGTGCCGTCATGTTTGTGTGGAACGATTTCGGAGTTTTGAGCGTACGTCGCCTACATAGGAGAGCCATTTTGGAAAAATCACATCCCTACGTAATTCACTCGGTCACGAAATGGGTATGACCCTGTGTTGACTCGGGGAGAACTAACTTTAATCGACCTTTTTTCATCCTTCGATCCACTTCGTCTATTGTTTCCTTTAACCCATGTATCCTCTAGTTCATCCTTCACTCCAACCCGACCATGAACACATCCGTCGATGCATATCATTAGGGGGTATGTATATCGTTCCGTCAATCCACATCCATAATGCGTCAACCCAGTCGATCGATATCAGTTCCCTCCAAAGTACAGATGTATTTCTTGAGCCAGCAACAGAAGTATATTCCAACATTATCGGCTCAACTAAACATGGGCATCTCTGACCATTGCGAACGTGTCCCAGGAACGCTGCCTGCGTTCCGGGTGGCTTCGATTCGGTGGTGCTGACGTACCCCTCCTCTACCGAAATTCGTACTACCCTCGACGACGCTGCTGTGACCTACAGAAAAACATTTTGTGCACGGTGCGAATGAGAGGAGTAGCGAAGACGCAGACCATATCCCGTTAGTACAGCAGTATGCCGTGCGTGAAAGACCCACCTGACGGTCAACCTATCACCAATGACGTGCATGTCCGCCCGCAATTCCTTCTGCCGACTTCCGTTGTCGGCCCTGGCCCCGGCGACCGTCGTCTGTTCGGCATCAAAGGTACTGGCATCGAGATCCGCGAGTGCCCTGGCGGGCATGCATGCAATCGGCCACGCGAGAGAAGGGCAACACGGTGTGGGGAAAAACCATCTTTGAACAGCCGCACGAGTACACGTGTGGGGGGTCCGTCAAACTCCAACTCCCTATGTAGCTTCCTTTTGACAGTATTCCTCAACTCACTTCACTCTCCACCAGTTTGCGAAACCTGATGGAAAACACGAACTTGAATGATACGGTATAGCAACGCTGAGGAATGCAGTCTCATCGCATTCTCGATCACAACTCATTTATGCTATTCACGGGCGACAACCACTTCCACAACTCACCAGTATGCCGTGGTCCACCGGGACGCAAGGTCTTCGCTCGCATCGAGGGTGGATGCCGATCTAGCGTTCTCTGCTGTATATAGAGACTGGGTGAAACAAATTGAGCAGGGTTGAGGGGGACGGGTGAAGAGGGTTTGTCGAGACTACAACGTCCTTCGTAGATCAAGGTGCACAGCGCCATGAAGCAGAGTACTGAACAACTTCTGGTGCAATCTTTTTCATGCACGGGTTCAGGTTGGCTGGCCTACGGGAGCAGGGACGAGAGGATATGTATTATGAAACAGAACACAAAGTGAGCTCATTCGGTCGCCGCTGCAAGATTTGACGCGAAGAATCGTTCTGTGGGGTATTGAGTTGATAGTTGTTGCGACACGCGGACGGCGGGGAGAAAGAAAGACGACAAAAAGACCGGTTCAAGCGGCGGTTAATATTGACCAATGATTCGCGAGTCACAAACTAGTGAGATGTAGCGGGGAGGAGTACGGGGAAGAGTACGGCATTCCTTTCACACTTGGTGTCCATTGAGTACCACCGATAGGTAGAGTCCCTAGCCAATTGGGTGCAAGTCGCCCCGGCAGCTCCTTGTGTGTAGGCCTCGTACCGTTAGAAGGGTCCATGTCGATGCCCTCCCCGAAGCTGCCCTAGTAGGTTCTTCGATGGTCCTGTCCGCCCCTCTGCCCTGGGTGACGGATCTCACTCCCGGTGAGCTTGGCACTCCTGTGGCCCCTGTCGCCTTGGGCCCCGACTTCTGCCGGTCAGAGAAGACGCAATCAAGGCCATTCTTTCGGCACGACTGGCAGGGTATGTCCTTGCCAAACGGCGCAGAGCATCTGATCTGTAGCGGCGGGAACACGACGCAAGCACTTGGGTCATTGACACTAGCACAACGTATATCAAGGCTCACGTGTGCTAGTTCATACTGCAGGGCGGGCAGTGCTCCCGTACGAATTTGGCGGATTGGCACACGTACATGGGTATTCCGCGGTCGTTGCAGACCCCTGCGGGAAAAAAAACAGTGGAAACCACAGGAGGCCATGAGAGGATGGCCGACATTTTTATCTCATCCCGTATGCTTCGAGTGTTTTGTTCCCCACGTACAGGGTTAGACTACGCATACCATCATGACTTTCTTGTCATCGAAATAGTTGGGCATCGTGTGAGGTGGGTGTGTAGTTGAGATACGAGTCTAGTGTAGTCTAGTCTTGTTTGAAATGAGACCGTCATACAAGAGGTCAATATGTCACCAGGTGTTGTAGATGTATTTGTCAGCAAGAATGCACTGGGGATTACCGCGTTCTTGACAACTTGTGCGGCGCCGATTTCTATCTGGAGCTACTGTACTGTATGTAGCGGGCTGGAAGCTATCGGGATACCCAAGGTCCGACATTGAAAACCTGCGGAACCATTAGTCTATTCTTTCCCTGTTCTACTGACCCTCCCCATTGACCTTCCTCTCGACACAACGGTCACAATTCTTCCGGTTCGAGGAGTGGGGCTCAGATGAGGGCGTTTGGACCCCTTGAACGTTGTCTTGGTCAGATCCCATGTCGAACCATGAAGAAACGATCCTGTCATATGGGTACACACGAAGACGTATCGCCTCCGGTTGTAGTATATCGAGAACAAGCCGTTTCATTCTGAACATACATGTCCAGCCGTCGTTCGGAAAAGCTGGGGGCAAATCGTTGTGGACGCAGCATATTTGGCATAATCGAGACAAGTACCCTTTATTAGATATAGTTGCACCATTCGGCTAGTCAGCGCTGACTAGTCTACTGGTGCAACTTTATCGATTATAAGATATGCTCAGAGCTCATTTGCACCCGGCCGGATCACATTGTTGGGTTCGTGAGTAGAGATCTCCGGGGACGGACCCCTCGCCAGACGTTGCCTGAATAGAACTTGATGGTGTTTGGGAAAGTGACCAGTCGGGTTTTGAACCCGTGCGTAAATCCTTCATCGCCAATTGTTTGTCTTGTCTTGGTTCAACAATCGGCGATAAAGGATTCACGCACGGGTTCAAAACCCGACTGGTCACTTTCCCAAACACCATCAAGTTCTATTTAGGCAACGTCTGGCGAGGGGTCCGTCCCCGGAGATCTCTACTCACGAACCCAACAATGTGATCCGGCCGGGTGCAAATAAGCTCTGAGCATNAATAGAACTTGATGGTGTTTGGGAAAGTGACCAGTCGGGTTTTGAACCCGTGCGTAAATCCTTCATCGCCAATTGTTTGTCTTGTCTTGGTTCAACAATCGGCGATAAAGGATTCACGCACGGGTTCAAAACCCGACTGGTCACTTTCCCAAACACCATCAAGTTCTATTTAGGCAACGTCTGGCGAGGGGTCCGTCCCCGGAGATCTCTACTCACGAACCCAACAATGTGATCCGGCCGGGTGCAAATAAGCTCTGAGCATATCTTTCACCAGGTATTAGATAAAGTTGCACCATTAGACTAGTCAGCGCTGCACCATTAGACTAGTCAGGGCTAACTAGTCTACTGGTGTAACTTTATCGATTACCCTCGCTTACACCTTCGTTCGCGCGTTCGGCATAGGTTTTCGTTTTGAGGCGGAGCTCGAACAGGCACAGGGAACAGCAGCCAAACGTTTGTAGCGTCTTTCCACAATGGAATCGCGGAATATTTGCGAGCACTGACTTCGCATCCGCCACTACCGCCAAAAGGTATCCAAGGTGAGAACGGTGTCATGTAGACGGTGCGCGTTGACATGATTCATTTGATTGTACTAGACTATATTGTTGCAACGACAGCCACGAGTCGAGCGAGCTGGGGGTGACATCACCCTGACTCACAGCCGTCGCCAATACCGTTGGAATGATGAACAGACATATGCCCATATGTCTTTCTCTCGCATGCCTTCTTCCGAAGTTCTCTCCTGTCTACCTTACCTTTTCTAAGTGGTTTCCGGAGTGGCTTGACCCTGAGCCGGTGGTGGTCTCGAGCGTGAGTGAGGTAAGGTAGGAGGTGGGAATTCGAAAGCGCAATGGCCGTTAGAGGATTGACAGGTGGATGGGTTGAATTGACAAATGACTCCTCGTCGACGTTTGATGAACCATATTCGGCGGCCCAGCAGTTGCAGCGAAAGTGGGCACAGCCAATCGTTGACAGTTTCAAGAAACATGAACAGATAAGGTGCATGCATTGATTCTGTCTTTCACTACCACGAAGCGACACCGATTAGGCCGTCTTTACCCCTACACCCTTTATGATGTGATTGGTACATGCCCCTTTGCCGTTTCCTACGACCACCGCTATCCCAAAACCATGCATCGATCTCCAATTTGCATGGTGGGTGCTCACTAAAAGGATTTCATCGTATCAGGGAGAGACATTGGAAAAGAGGCGTAATTCGACATCCCTCCAAGAACGAGTTGAATCGAGGTCTCGCGATGCGCGAGGACGGGCACGGAATGCTTGACACAGGAATTGTGCAACACCTGGTACAGAGATTGGGATCGCATGTATTCTATGCGGGTACCGGCCGACTTCGACAACCGCGTCTCGTCGCGCTCCCCCGGTTTCCCCTCTTCTTGCGGTGACGCCAGTAACGGCAACATAGTCTAGTATCAGTGGACACCAACTACAGTTTCGACCGTGCGATGCTTTCGAAACCAACTCGGGTTGGTTTGCTAATAACGTCATTACGCTGGATGTGTAGACTGCGACCCTTATTCGATATATTGGGGGTACTCGCAGCATAGTATGACGGGTAAGATCTTCAGTACGCACGTACGGAAATTGCAGTGATGAGATGCGGAGGAATCAGAACTTTCTGGGTATTTTCCTTGGAAGTGGGAAGAGTTTGATGAAGGTTCAAAGAGATCCGTTTTGTAATTTGAGCGTGATGAGCGTGACGCGTGCTTGATGCCGTGACAGATTTCCGAGCGCGAGCACGCCCCCGAAGAACACAACACGTTTTCCTGCACGTCCCTCCCCTACCACGGCCCGTCATGGCCCAGCTGCTCTACACTCCCGACACACAGAACTGAGCCACCCGAATTATCGATCACGCTAGCGCATGACACGTCGTCAACGATATTCGCGTCGAGCTTAGTTTGGAGCTACATCGCTTTGCGGCGATCAGCANTCCGAGCGCGAGCACGCCCCCGAAGAACACAACACGTTTTCCTGTACGTCCCTCCCCTACCACGGCCCGTCATGGCCCAGCTGCTCTACACTCCCGACACACAGAACTGAGCCACCCGAATTATCGATCACGCTAGCGCATGACACGTCGTCAACGATATTCGCGTCGAGCTTAGTTTGGAGCTACATCGCTTTGCGGCGATCAGCAGCAGTCACCGATGAGCATCCCCGACCGAAACCGAGACCGAGAGAGTGACCGTCAAGCACTGGACGACGACGCCCGGATCAACGAGTTGGTGAACTAGAGGGTAGCAGCGAGACTGGAGGACTTACGTAGGATGCACTCGCCTGAGGCGGTAGAAAAGGCAATCACGGCGTGGAATTTGATCATCACGACAATCACCTGTATGCCTGTCTTGACCCAGATTATCGCTGATGGTAGTCCCAGTGGAGGTTGGAAACTATTTCTAGCATACTACGAACCCCGGGCGAGAGCAGAGAAAACACGATTGACTTCAGAATACCATGCCATCAAAATGCGAGTGGGTGAAGTTCGGAAGAATACTTTGGCAGATTTGCTGTTTTGCGCAGTATGTTAGCCTCACACGGCGTCACATACCCCGACGATGGTGCCCATTTGCACGTTGTGTACAACTTGTCTTCCGTGTACAAGATGGAGAAAGCTATGCGGCGTGCCCTTCCGCCCCCCAATTTGACCCGTCAGCACCCTGAAAAAGTCGTGAAAGATGCCCATCAGGATATGGTGACCGCACGGGAGGGGGAGCTGCAGAATGGCGTGGGGCTCGCTGCCGGTGAGAACCGGGGCGACGGACATGTCCAAAAGGGGTCCAGTGGGAACGGCGGGGGTCAGGACGGCAATGGAGGCGGTCGGAGCAGCAACAACAGGGCGGACGGAGACAGGCGCTGCGACTATCATCCGTACTCGTCGCACACCAACAGCGAGTGCTACACCCAGCATCGGCAACGGGAGAAGCAGCAGCCCCAACGACAGCAACAGCCCCCGCAACAGCAGCGGCCTCAGCAGCAACAGCAACCTCGGGGACCGCCGCCGCAGGAGCCGAGCCGCAGTGGGGGGGGCTGGGGTGGTGGGCCCCAGCACGGGCCTCACGGCGGCTACGGAGGACAGCAGCATCATGGACATCCAGCTCCCCCTCATGCACCGCAGCAGCAGTGGCGGCCCCCGCACGGGCATGCAAATGTGAGTCAATCGTATGGTGCCGCACCCCATGGGGGCACCGCGTGTGGTAACCAGAATGACACGTATGAGCACGCACGTGTTCATGGATGCCGACTATGCAAGCAAGGCGGCAGACCGGAAATCGGTGTCTGGGGGGCTAGTGATGTGGGGGCGGGTAGGTGACTCGGTTTTCACGAACGCAGAAATGCGCTTGTTCGTGGATGCCGACTATGCAAGCAAGGCGGCAGACCGGAGGTCGGTGTCTGTGGGGCTAGTGATGTGGGGGCGGGTAGGTGACTCGGTTTTCACGAATGCGTTACGCTTTCCACCACGGAAGCAGAGTATGTGGCAATTGCCGACGTCTTGAAGGAAGTGTTGTTCTTGAGGCAGGTGTGGCGTTTGATGTTGCCAGGTGCGGGTATGCCGTGCATCCCGGTGTTCGAGGATAATCAGGGAGCGATTCAGATTGCGCACAACCCGATCACGAACTCCAACTCGAAGCACATCGATGTACGGCATCAATTTATCAGGGAGCTGGTAGAGAGGAAAGTCATTTCAATTACTCATGTGCCGACGCAATTTCAGCATGCAGACTGCTTGACGAAGGCTATTAGCAAGGAGTCTGTTGCGTTGCACCGTGACTTTGTGATGAACTTGCAGTGAAGGAAGTGTTTTGCGGTTGATTCGTACTTTATAGCGGAGAGAGAAAAAGAGAGACGAGATTGGACAAGAGTCACAGAATGTGGCGTCCTGCAGCAGCGGAGGTAGCGGTGCTGCTGTAGCTCGTAGACTTTGTAGTCTACC
>CACKRE030004889.1:107840-135381 GCA_902602495.3 Ectocarpus sp. CCAP 1310/34 | reverse complement strand
GAGTACTGCGGTCTTCGCGTGCTTCGTCGATCTCACCAAGGCGTACGATTCGGTGGACCGAGATCTGCTGTGGGACGTGCTCGGACGCTTTGGCGTGCCCCCGAAGATGCTGGCGGTCATTCGCCACTTCCACGAGGGCATGAGGGCGCGGGTTCGAACGGACGACGGGCAGTACTCGGAATGGTTTGACGTCGGCCAAGGTCTCCGACAGGGGTGCAACCTGGCCCCGCTGCTGTTCAACTTGTTCGTATTTTTCGTGGGAAAATGAGCCTCTATTTCTTGCAAAAATATTTCTGAATTGCGGGCGCTCACTGTAGGGACAGACATGGTGGCGAAGCGAAGGTGTCTTGTCATGAAGATGACGGTATGTGAAAAGATGAGGAGGGAATCGTGCTGCACAGACAAACATGGGAGATTTTGTACCCTTTATGAAGGTGATCTCCACAAGAAAACTTGGAAACGACAGTTCGCGTGTGGTTTTCACTCGTGCAGACTCCAAACAAGCAGAACAAGAGGGTGTGTACCTTTGTACTTAATTAAGTTGATTGAATGCACCCAAAATAAACAAACAAGGAAAGCGCACGCACGTGCATTAATTTTGCTTGACTGCCTTTCGACGAGGAGGAGAGTCGGAGCGCATGGTTCCGAGGCTCACAACAACTGAAGAGAGAGGTCTATGCTGAGAGCAAACAGAAATGGTGCAAAAGCCTTCGACTACAAACAGGGTGCACGTGGCCACCAACAAACTGATGGATCGGAGGGCCACAAATAACAAGACAAGGGCCAGACAAACTCACAATCACAGGGAAACGGCATACGCAGCAATACGTCAGTGATATCTGCTCCTACAAAGCATCTCAACCTGTGAACTGAAAATTACCATTGATTGGCAAAACAAGCATACACGATGGCAATATCCATATACCATTTGAAACGTCAAAGGTGCCATCTGCCGTACGTACAAGTGGTGTTTCGCGGCATAGGTCAGGTACACGAATCTTTCTGCTCGCGACACTTGTTGCACACACCCCCCCTGGAATCACAGGAGAGATCATTAGACTATTATTTTTGAGACCGCTTTCCTTGGACTTCAGCCGACAAAACGCACTTCGCCGTTTGTTGTGTCTCAACGACAAACTAGACCCCCCCTCACAGCAAGCAAACGAACCAAACTACGCGCGCGCGGGATGCATGCTATATCAAGATCGAGCGGTGTTCATCAGACGGGCAACTGCACTACTACGCACTCTTCGCAGCTAGCGCTGCAGCTTCTGGGGCACGACCAGATCGCAACCACTCCCCAATCCATCCCCAGCGTTCTCAACCGCTCGCGCTCTTCGACGCTGGGGGTGGGCATCATCGTGGTTTCGTTTCCTTCGTCCTCTTCGCCACTTACACCCATCCCCGCCATTGCTCCGCTTCCATCTCCTGGTGCGACTCCGTGCTCGTCGGTTGACCGCGTTAATGCAGCATCCTTCGGCTGAACCGCCACAGCCGAGGGAGTTTTTGACTTCAAAGTGTTTTTGTTGTCATGGCCGTCAGCTTCCTGCGAAAGCGTGGAGATCTTCTTTGATTCAAGACCAGAAAAAGTAGCGGGACTGCCCCCCTCTCGGCTTCCTGTTTCTCGTTCGGCGAGGTCGTTCACTTGCAGCTGCAACAACAGGGCCGGCATGAGCTGCATCTCGAACACCCGGGTGGCACCTGGGAAGGCGTACGGTGGTCACATTTACATCGTTGTCGTGGCAGGGGACGCCGCGAATATGTAGGCGTGTGATCAGCGCGAGTTCCAATCTTTAGTCGACAACGTAAAGGAATGCCGGTTGCCCCTCGAATACCGCAACAAAAAACACCGAAAAAGAAAATCTACTGATGCTGTACGTCATGCTCAGAGCGTGCGCATGCTCGCGACGGACGGTCTGTCCGATCTACATGTGAGCAACGGACATAGGCACGTCTCGGACGAGAACAGATCAGCAGGCTGTGCGGCATCCAACTCGCTACCTTGTTTCAGGATCGACTTGCAATTCGCACTATCGTGAGACTAGCCACGAGGTCGTACTGGTGCAACGGCATTCAAGGCAAAACGAAGGACCCAGAAATCATAAAGATTTGGTACCTTACAAGCTTGATTTCGAACAGCGAGCTGGTTAACTAGAATGCCGCACTCACCGCAGGCACACGGGGGTATCTCTTCACCAGGCGGATCGGAAGCGGACCAGAGGGGTTCTCCTCCGTACGCATAGCGTACTACTTGCTGGGGGGAACGGGCGACCCGATCGGCGAACCGCATGACGGCCTTTGCCCTGAGAAACGTAAGATTTGCAAAGAAAAAGAGAATGTGTTTTGTACATAATGAGGTCGAGTCCATACAGATTTAAATACCCAGCTCTGGAATGCGCAAAAGAGATGGACGAGGGATCTCTTGCCAATAGTCTTCGCAAGACTATTTTAAGTAGTAAAACATACTGGATACAGTACATAAATTACTAAGTCGGGGCGGGGGTAAGGGTTAGGGCCTGCGTGCCCCACGCCCGGTCTTTGTTTGTTAAAATTAATAAAATTCCATTGCTTGCGTAGACAGTCCGCTCTTGACATCGACACCAACCGAGCGCGGCCCTCCGCCAAAAACTTTCAGACGGACAGGTGTGTGACATTAACAGCACGATGTACAACGCACAATTTCATCAAGCACACAACCGTAAACCCTTCCACCAGTCAAGTACCCCGTATCACCTCCGGCACGCGGCAAGCTTCTCACCTCGCAGGCGTACGCTCATACTTCTCCCCAACACTGGCCACCCCTTTCCCCTCCTTTCCTCCGTGTTCACTGCGGAGCCCCCCAGCATCCATCAGGCCAAGGGCATGATCAAGCGCCGCGACAAGCCCGCGGTCCTCCTCTTGCTCCCTATACCGCCGGAGTCGATTCTCCATGTCCTTGTCGTCTGCTCGGGAACTTTCTGCTCCCCACGGCTCGGGGACAAAGCTGACAGTCTTTGCTGGGAACCAAGGCCGCCCTCCCCAGTCCCCGCCTTCTGCCGCGACGTTGTCTGATTTGGAACTCTCCGCTGCGCTCTTCTGTTGGCTGCCGCTGCCAATACTGCTGTGGTTAGGTGCTAACTCTGCTAAAGAGCTGTATGTGTCGTCACCCGTTGAAGGTTTTTCTGCTGCTGCTGCTGCTGCTGATGCCCGGTCTCCTAGGCAAGTCGACGACTGCTTCTTCTCTTGTTTGTCGAGCAAGGCATCGATGTCCGCCGTTGCAATACCCCCAACGTCTTCGGTGTCAACTCCCGCCCCCCAATCGCTCGTCTCGGCACCCCACCCATCGCCGTCGGAAGTGGGGGCGTCCCACGACACGTCGCTTGCTCCCCATGGATCCGTCGCGTGCGCTGCTGGCTGCGTTGAAGTCGGAAGCGTCGGTGGTGCCACATTCGTCGTGCCTGCAACAGCGCTCACCGTTGGTACGGCAGTGGGGTCGCTGTCGTCTTGTGCGGGCTCGACAGGCTGTGGAGCTTGTGTGCGTATCGCCCGCCACCCTTCGGGTCGCTGGGAGCACGCCGCCCGGTTGCACCCGAAGAGGCACAGTGACCTCTCCACATGGGTCGGAGCATAGATCTGTCCGGCCGCGGCAGGCAGGGCAGGGCGCGCGCGATCACCAAACGCCGATCGGTCTTTGGTCCAACAAACGGCTGTTTTCGTGTTACCCTTGCCAGCTGAATTTCACTGCTGTTGCGTTTCGTGATGTTGGAATCCGTACCGAATGGGGTTCATGTGTGTATGCGCTAATTGTTTCACACGGAGGGCTTACTTACAGTGGTGGGAACACAGGGACATTGCTGATCTGTTGGGGTGAGCGAGGACGAACGTGGCGTTCTTATTCCGGTGCAGGGAAAATGCTGGGTTGATCGAAACAACCAACCGCAGCAAACCAGCGGGCTCTTGCTGACGGCATCGAAGCGGTGGCAGCGAATCATCAAATCATGGGTATGCGCAAACCGCCCGCCCGCCCACCTCTGAACAGAGCGCACTTGGTGATGATACCAACCCCTCACCTGTGTGACGAGATACAACCATCTACCACAGAGGCCGCACACGAGGTCGCCAACTTTGACAGGAGCCTCTCCGAACCATGCCTGGAGAAGGAGAGCAGGACGACGGTACAGGACGACGGGAAAGTTACCGGCAGCATTGATCGGTGTCTAGTGTAAGGTGACACTTCATCGTCAACAACCAAGACCGCAATATGTTCGGCAGGCACGCAGTACATCGCGGGGGTAATTGCGTGGGAACACACGGCACAACCACGAGGCCAAGTAGAGGTCAATAATGTTGAAAGTGCTCGTCAACTGCTGTACTTGTCAAGACCGGCTCTATTTACTGCATTGGGTTTGATGCGGTATTGTCAGGTGAAAACAGCTTGGGCCTCTGTGTTTGGATAATTATTCACTCTGTGTTTTTTCCCTCAAGCCTCAGCCACATACGTCCACCACAGCGTACCACAGCTGCTGCCGCTGCTAGCTAATACAACAATACAGCAGTGTGGCCTCTGAAGGTCAAGTTGGTCCACTGCTTTCAGCCGCATCACCCACCGGCCAACCTCCGGCTTTGCTCTTGTCCGGCTGCGAGGCTTTGGAGACAGAAAGCGCCTTACCCACGTGCCCCAGCTCTACGAAGACTTCTCCATCCTCGCCAGCGTACATGCTGCTGCACCAAGCACCGAGAGCCAGGAGCCCAGGTTGCCTGTTGTCCTGGACATGTCCGGTGCGGCGCGATTGTGCGGCGCATGGGGGGGCTACATGGAGTGTACGACACCTGCATACCTCGCGCGCAAAGCTGCGCGTCTACAGACAGATCCGTGCCTGTGCCAGCAGCCAGCAGCCCATGCCGTTCAAACTTGAGCAGTGAGACCATCTTCTATGCCAGACACATCTCAACAACACCCGCAAGAAAAGAAACCAGCTCTCGTGATTCAATCTGAGTCGGTTGTGACGACGTGCGACGCAGCCCGCGGCTTTCGCCTACAGAGCGAGAGAAGCTGGAAGTGATAGCAGCAGGACTGCTCAACGCCGCAGACTGCAGACCGATCTACGATGGCCAGCCTGGCAAAGCCAATGGGCGCTGGTGACACCAAGAAGGTCCGCCGGATGCGCAAGAAGCTGGAGGGTAAAGCCACAGGAGGTTCCATCAGCACCGCCGCGCTCCTGAAGCAGTGTAGAGACACTGGCGTCCACGTGAGGCCGTTGTTGACCCCTCACCTCGAGCGGCACGGGCGTCAACCCACCCTCTCCGCCAAGGAGGCCAGGCAGTTCGTTCTCCACTGCGCCAGCGGATCCCCGGCGCCGAGGGTAGCCGAAATGCGCAACCTCCCTGCTGTTCGTGCAGTGCTGGTTGTCGCGCTGACTGGCGCGGCCACCTCCGCCCCACCACAACGGAAGGCCGACGGCGAAGTCAGCGCCATCGATGCGGCCAAAAACCTGACAGTCCCGCCATCAGCAGCAACAGCAGCCGCCGTAGCGCCAAACAGCCCCCTGGACGGTTTCACAGAGGCGTTCAAGCGAAAGTTTCGGCTGTGCGCGGGGCTTCGGATAAGCAGTGGCGGCTTCAGCGTGGGGCCGGCCGATGGGGGTGCTGCTATTCCAAGTGACGGCGGCGACTCGGCCAGCACAGGCGGCGGCGGCGGCGGCGGCGGCGGCGGCGGCGGTGGTTGGCTCAAGTCCTTGGCCGATGCGTTTCTCTACGCACCTCTCGGTGAGGATAGAGAGGCGTGTCCTGCCGGGCCTTTCTCCGGCAGCAAGAAGCGAAAGAACGCCGGGGGCGGTGGTGGGCGAAAGAAAAAGACAAAGGGCGATGCGAAGCGAAGGCGGAGGGACGCCGAGAATGCACGGCAGCAACGCAGCATGGTGAGCGGCGCCGCCGAGGCGATCGTCCCGCAAGTGAACGGGCCGGGCATCGCCGATGGTAATAGCCAACGGAAGGGGGTGGAAGAGAAAGGCACACAAGGAGGTGATGTGGATGATAGTTTAGCAGCGGCTCCCTCCGGCGGGAAGAGTGAGGGCGTGCAGGAACCAACGGTGACAGCAATGGACACAGCCGCGGAAGCAGAGGATGGCGACAGAGCAGAAGAATCTCATGAGGACAACGAGGAGGTGGCCTCAAGTGTCGACGAGGAGGACGATGGAGTAGAAGGAGAGGGCAGCGACGAACCCCAACTCCCAGCAGTAGAGACCTACATCTTATCCGTCGAGGAGCTCAGGGAACACGGGTTCCCGGTATCCTACCCCACGGAGAAGGAGGAGGAGGTCAACCCCACTCCCCTTGACAGGGTCAGCGGTAAAGTTGTCCTCCCGACAAAGGAAGAGGCCGAGTGTATCGTAGGCAGGGCCTCGAAACTGGTAGACCTGGAGGGGCACGTGCAGACACAGCCGTTGTCGGACGCCGGGGCGGCGGAGGAAGGAGAAGCGGCGGAGGGGGCGAGGTTGTTCGGGTTGGACTGCGAGATGTGCGTGACGGGGGCTGGGCAGGAGTTAACGCGGGTCACGCTGGTGGATGCCCAGCACAAGGTAGTGCTTGACGAGCTCGTCAAGCCGGAAAACCACATCATCGACTACGTTACAAGGTGGGGATATTGGAGCGCGCGCGTAAACTACGTATGCGGCCGGCACTCCTCTGCGACGCATTTTTGTTTTAAAGAAAACACGGTTTCCCCTCTATTTTTTCACCCTGTGTTGGCACTTTGCGTTTGCCTTGATCCAAATACCCTGATTTCGCTTCAAACCAGTCTTGCGTGTGCCCCCACACGTACGCAGCAGCAGCGTGCCTCCCCTCTACTGTTTCAGGTTTTCGACGCATGGTGACGACGACACGTGATTGTTTCCCCGTGCGGTGGCCGCCTCTTCGCTCACCAGATATAGCGGTATCACCCCCCAGCTCCTGGAAAACGTGGACACAAGGCTGCGGCAGGTACAGGCGGCGGTGCTGCGGGTGGTTGGAGCCGGAGACGTCTTGGTGGGGCACTCCCTGGAGAACGACCTGAAGGCCCTCAAGATGGTGCACCTCCGGTGCCTCGACACCTCCCTGCTGTACCCACACCCCAAGAAAGGCCGACGCTCGTCGCTACGCTACCTTGTTTCCATGTGAGTCTCGGTTTCCATGATGGTCGAGAAATGTTCTTGGATGGTCGCGATGTTTTGCATTTTCAAGGTTGATTTGGAACGATGCTTCGCGAGCGTCTGCCACACGCAATTGTGAGCTCGACGAGTTTTGGCATTCGTTGGCCGGGAATAATGTGCGCAGAATAGTTGCCGTCAACGGTGTCTGCGGACATGTGCGGTTCGAAAGGGCACCGCGTGTTCTTGATGTGCGTTGATGTAGTGAAGATACTAGCACGGTTTGGCCGATATCAACTGCCGAAGTCTGTGTTCGTCGGCGCGATATATGTGGAGTTTGGGGTGGACGCTAGAACGTCCACGCTCCAAAGCAGCGGGAAGCAGCTCATTCACTTTTGTGCACACGTGGTAGGTGGTAAATGAGGCGTCATGGGGGTCACGCTACTACTTCCGCAATCGGAACAGGTTTTGCACGGAACGGGAAGCTAGGCATGAATTTTGTCTGTAGGTAGTTGGTTTCGGAAGTCCTCGTCCCCGCTTCTCCTTCTTGTACATGGAAACCCAACAAAACGGTTTGCGCGGTGCCGGCGCCCCGACAAGTCGCATTTCATCTTCTAACGCTACTCTGGTGGTCGTGATGCCAGGTACCTGCAGCGAACAATCCAAGGTTCTGATAAGGGGCACAACAGCGCCGAAGACGCCATCGCCGCTCTGGAGCTTGCCCAGCTCAAGGTGTCCAGAGGGCCAAACTTCGGCGCAGAGAGGAGCACCGACAGCATTTTCGATAGACTTCAAAGGTGGGACGTCGTCATTTGTAGAGTCATTGATGGCGACATCCTTTGCGGAAGCGAGTTCCAAGAAAGCGCCGACCGCAGCCAGCTGCCCGAGCGGATGTATCACCATTGCCGTGTATCGCTTTGAAGTCGCCGCTATTTTTTGTTATTTTCGTACATCTCGGAGTGCACCTCCTTCCTTTTTATGAGGGACACGCGCTCGCACAAACTCGTGCACGGAATCGTGCCAAGTACTCGGACAAGCAGTGCAACGTGTATCGCTTAATCGAAGTCCGACACTCCATAAAGCTTTTTTCGTTTTTCGACCTACTTTCCTCGTTTTTGGATTTTTGTCAGGTCCCATAAACTCCCTTTGAAGCGCTGATTTCCGACAACTTCCACTGAACCCCATCCAGGAATCACGTGCCAGCGACCATGGTGGCCGCGAGTGAACAGTGCCGACGGCATATCTCGGGAAGTGCGTCCACGGTTTCGTCCTTTTCGGATGACGGGGTCGTGCAGAGCGTCTTGAAGGAGATCAAAAGGGCCGGGGTGATGCGCCAACGGACGGGAACAAAGGCGCCCCTGGTGAGCATTTCACATCTACGGAGGGTGCAGGCCCTTGTGATAGCCACGCGGCGTAGAGGCTGCTCGTTCGTGCCTGTGGCTAAAGCTGGCGTGTTTCCCTGAACGGTCCCCTGCTTGCTTGTCCTGCTTTTGAGGGCGAGGGTGGTATGTCGCCGACAGAGTTTCTTGTTTTCGGCAATGCTATCTTCTACTGGTGTCTTCTTCGTTGTTTTGGCGAGCTGTGGGCTTGCCGCTGATAGGTTCGTTAAGTGCATCCAATCGAGCGTCGAGCGGCCTCACCAGTTACTCGCGTGTGGCGCGTAGGGTGTCGATGCCGGTCTGTTCCGTCGAAGTGACCTTTTCGACGCTGAGTTGAAGGGTAAATCGCAAATGGGGCAGACAGCGATGCATCCGCGACGTAGCAACGAAGCGTTGGCTGTTTGTCATTTTTTATCTGTAGCGAACCTCCCCCAGCAAAACTTGATCGCAGAACTGTTATCCCAGGCAATATTAACAGCTACATACGTTCGTTCGACAGAGACCACCAAATCCTCTGCTCTGCCCGCCACCCTCCGTATCCCGTCCGCCCACAGCGACGTTTTCTACTGATCGCCATTGTTCGTGAATCCCCCCCGCCCCCGCCCCCGATACTTCCTGGGGTACATAGGTGTGGGCAGAGCTAGAGGGACCCAAGTGCCCCACTGTAAAAGACGTCTGCGCAGCCGCGACGCGGGGATCGGCGGGCGTCCAAACGTTCCTGGCTGGCATGGACGAAGCCGGGCGGGCTGCGGGTCACGAGGAACGGATAGGCCGTCTTTTGGACGAACTCCCCTCCGGGGTAGTGGTGCTCGTTGCCTCTCAGGGGGTAAACCCGGAGTTGCCGCGGAAGCTGGACAAGCAGAGGAAGGCATGCGAGGATCGCCGGTGCGCGTCAACGTGGAGCGCCGGGCAGGGGCGGCTGTTGGAAGCGCTGGAGGGTCGGGCGCGGGATGGCTGTGTTTTCGCTGCCGTCACTTAAATTTTCGGAGCCGAGATGTCGTACGTGCACGCGTGTTTGGTGTGAGTAACTCCCTCGGCAGAATCGCTTTGGAGTGTGGGGGGTCATGAACGAGTCACACCGCATATTGACTGTCGGGAGATTGTGCCTGGCCGCTATACCGCCAGAAATCACCTGTGAGGCTGCTTCTGTTCCCCGCGGCTGCAATACTGTAAGCGGCGTGTGCATATAACGAGGCTTGTGGTGTGGGAAGATTCTGTACACTCGGGAGCAGGCTCCAACATGGCGCTAGGTGTTATTTTTCACGCTCACGTTTTTGATCATTCGAGAATAAAGCGGAGGGAGGATGTTGGAGATGTGGATAACCGTCGAAGTGATACCAATCCATTTTAATGAAGGAAGGTGTTAGACGTGGCTTACATGTCTCATCCAACCGCTTAAGATGCAGCCCATCCATGACACGCTGGGCTTTACCACGGGAACGACGGGGTTCACTATTCACTAGTGTTTGGGAAGTTTGTCGCGGTGCAGCGAATAATTCTTCAAACGTACAAAGGAGTACATACTAGAGAGCACCGGTAGGGAGTGTGCGAGTGTGAGAGCAATTTCGTCCCACTCAAGAGGAATCCTGCCGATTCGATATTTCCTTGACGTCAAGTGTCGTTCGATTCGCTCAGGAGGTTTTCATGTCACATGGGCCTACGGTCGTTGCGTCGCTCAGCAACGAAGTCATCCAAGTACCCGCTCACATTTGCGTCCATGTCACTCATACGAGCGTGCGAAGGAGTTCATGTGGCAGCAAAGACGCTCGCACATGCGACGCAATCGAAGAGCTCGTGCACGAAAACGACAGTTGCGATGCTCTATTCATAGGTTGTTCCGCCGAAGTCGTGCTAAGGATGCCTACAGTACCCGCCGCCCTCAAAACAACCAGCTACCAGTAGGGGCCATGTGAAACCGCCCACGGCCACCGTGCCCAACGTGTGTCCCGTGTTTTCTGGACGTGACAGTTACACACCAATCGGCATGTTTTTGGAACGCGTTAGCAGGGGTCACACAGACCAAAAAACACACACAGCAAACGGTCACACAATTGAACCCTACTGATGAAAAGGATTGTTTTGTGTCATGGGAGTGGGGGGAAAGTCACACCCTTTGATGGAAAAGAGTCGTTCAATTTCACGCCGCAGCAAGACATTCTAACACACTTGCTCTGGTACAGGAGCATAGCACAAGCACAGTTTGCCTTCTCTCACCCAAAACGCACCAAAAGCACAATATCCACCGAACTTATTGCCGCCTCGTCGTTCACGAGCGAGCAACATCCCAACTCGCATCGAAAACAGGGCAACGCCTGATTCAGCCGCCGCCTCAGCCAGATTTCTTACTAAAGCGGAAATATCCTGCCGACCAGTGAGGTAGGATACGACAGTTGTACAACGCTTGGTCGGATAGTCCGGCAACTGAAAAATCGACCTGGTGGTTTCCATCCACACTTGGTTCCAACCCAGTCATCCACACATAAGACACCACAGAGCAACAAAAATTTACCATGATACCGCGGTTGTCAGTCAGCACCAATATTCTCGCACCCCATTGAGCGGGATACGTTTTTGGGCCGCCTCTTTAGAGGCTGAAATGGCGCAAACGGCATCAATATACATGTCCGTGTCCTACATATTGCGCAACATCCGAATACAAACGAGAGACACGATCCCCGCAACCGAGAGTTGGGTCACTCAGCGCAAGATGGGTGCCAAGTGTCAAGTCCCTCAAGAAAACCAACATCCCAAAGACGCAAAGGATAACTAGTAACACAACACCTATCAGGACCATCATTTCAATCGAACGGAAGCAGGCTCCCAAATTGCACGCACTACGTCATCAGCAGTGCTTCTTGTTGGTGTAAATTGACTGCGCTTCCAGCTTCCCCAACTTGCCCCCGTTGAACACATACGGATCTCTGTCGAAGTACAGGCGCGAGAGGTAAAGCGTGAAGGCCACCAACGCGGCTCCCATGGCCCCGAGTACGATCAGCGGCAAGTGCGAATCGGGTTCCGCTCCGGAGCACTCCAAGATCTTATCACGAGCCGCAGTTGCGATCCCCTCCGCGAAAGCCATGAAACCGCTAGTTTCCCCGCCAGTCGATGCGTTGACTCCATGCAAGCCTGCCCGGGTTCCGATCAAATGTTTGGGAAGTGATGACACGGGGATTATGGTGCACAGGTGACCGAGTCTTTTATGTACCGATCGCCGTGTTGCTTTCGGATCAATGCACCCCGACCAGCGTTGTAAGCAGAGTCAAATACTTGCATCGCTAACTACAAGAGCTGTTTACAATTGGCGTGTACGAAAGGGAGGGAGGGATGGAAGGAGAGAGAGCGAGGCTTGAGTGATGGAACCAGAGCACGCTTTTTAGGTGCATTGGTATGCAGCATCAAAAATTTTTGCTGCAGACTATCGCTGTGACTTCGAAATTGAAAGCGTACTGTCACTAACTGCCTCACACAGCTCAGCACCGACCCTTGGCAATCAGCACCAGCTGCTGGACTCACCCGCGAGGAATGTGGTGATGAGGCAAGCTACCATCACCGCGGCGGATTCACATCGTCGTGCCATCGTGGTTGTTATCCTCCGCTTCTTGATCGATCACGTCAAAATGGCAGCCCCTCGTCACGTCAACGCAAAGCCACCTGATGCTAGGCAGAGCACGAAGCAGGGACGGCGAGAAGAAACCGGCGTGTTTCCGGGTGTTCTAGGTGCGAGGCTAGGAAGATAGGGTGCAGGAGAGAGGACAGAGAGGTGCTTGCGTGCATTGCACGGATGAGAAGGTGCAGGCAGGAGGAGAGCAGACGAGCAGACCAGGAAGAAAAAATCCCTGATGATGGGGGGGGGTTGGAAATGACAGTCCCGGCCAAGTCGCACTGACTGCTGTACAACATAGGGGTCGGCTACAGCATCACATGATCACAGAGGAGGTGTAGGGAGAGCCACCTATGAACTCGCGTTCCCTCTTTGAACGCTCGGTGGCATCCTTTGCTTCCTTCTCAAGGGCGCCTCACCCAGCGTGGCTCACAACAACACCCGGCAGCAGCAGCAGCAGCAGCAGCAGCTTCAACAAGAAACTCGACAACGCACTCCCCCTTCCCAGCAAGGCCGCGCTCGCGTTTCAAGCACAACCTCGCCCTCTAGCCCTCTATTCGCTCCCTCTTGGCCCTTCCAGACGAATCAGCACTACGCGCAGAGCCATGTCGGAGGCAGAGTTAAAATCGGAGCCAAATGCGACCGGTGCATCACCCATCGCTGTCAACTTGGAAGCCGTCCGCAAGCGAGTTGAGGAGGTTGCAGGCGAGGCTGAGGCAGGCAAGCCCGTCCCACGCTTGGTCGCCGTCAGCAAGACAAAGCCTTTGGAGAACCTCCAAGACGCTTACGACGCAGGGCAGCGGGTTTTCGGAGAAAACTACGTGAGGAGTTGCGTCCAGGGATTTGAGAGGTTGCCTGTGTGTTGCTATTCAGAGTTTGGCAGAAATCCGGACAACATGAACGAAACATGCCGCACGTCGGACGCATGCACGAGCAACGAATTCTCCACTCTCATATGCATAAGAGATACCTCCAGTACAGGGCCATGCAGGTTGTAGACGCAGGCGTGTATCCACCACGAACCACTACGATTGTCACTCCTCCTCTCGTTCACCCCCTTTGAAACACTCTTACTTTCAGGCCCAAGAGTTGATCGACAAGTCGCCGCAAATGCCGGACGACGTCGTCTGGCACTTCATCGGACACCTGCAGTCCAACAAGGCCAAGGCTCTAGTGGCAGGGGTGCCCAACCTCGCTGTCCTAGAGACACTCGACACTGTGAAGCTCGCCAACAAGTTACAGGTTGGCTGCGTGTGGGATTGGCGGGAATATGTGCGGGCTGGGGCGAAGGAGCGAATCGCGCTCATGTTACCTACTCGAAGTCTTAATAGAGGGTTGTTGTGCATGAAATCAGGTGCCAGAGAATTGAAACTGTTCCTGCTGCTCAAGTCTCAAGTACTCCGAGAGTTGGGGTACCTCCTCGGGAACGATGCTCCTCTCGCGCAAAAGCGCACCGGAAAACTCGAGCTTGACAGGGGTCCAAACGTTTTGTCCTTTTGAGCATGGGTTGCACTCCTGTGGAAGACGTCTGAATCGCAACCTTTCCCGCCCACCAATAAACTTTTCAACCCTCTTCTCTTCCCCCCAAACCCACCCCACCAATCCACAGTCGGCATGCGTTTCGTCGGAAAGAAAGCTACCGCTCGGCGTGTACCTCCAGATCGATACCAGCGGGGAGGACTCCAAAGCAGGCATCTACCACTCCGACCTCGATGCGTGTCTATCCCTGGCGCGACACCTCAAGGACAATTGCCCGGCGCTCGAGCTGAAGGGGCTCATGACCATCGGGGCGCCGGGGGACATGGAGTGCTTTGATAGGCTAAGCGCCTGTCGCGACGCGGTGGCTGGTGGGTTGGGGATGGAGGCGCAAGCTTTGGAGCTCAGCATGGGCATGTCGGGCGACTACGAGGAGGCGATTCGAAGGGGCAGTACCAATGTACGCGTAGGGAGCACGATCTTTGGGGCTAGATTTTACCCGAACAAGGCTTGAGGCCGCTGGAGATGGATATTGCCACGCTGCAGAGAGCGGTTCGAGCAGTGAGCCTAAATAAACGGTTCTGGTTTATTGTTTTGTTTGTGACGTTGGACCTTATCATGGAGAAAGAGACGGACTGCCCAACGGCAGGCATGTTGCGATAGCTCCCGGTACCAGGTGTGCGCGTGTACGTATGGCGCTCATAGAGTCGAAACGTTGGCGATCACATTAGGTTGCGGATCCGGCCATTGGCTTGTTTCGTGTTGATCCATTTTGACCCATCGGTGGGCGGCGAAGCTTTTGCGTACTCCCTATCGCGTAGAGCGGTATCCTGCCGGCTCGTGCGAGATATGGTTGAGGAACTCCTACTGTAGAATGGCCCGGTGAGACTTGGTTGTTCTAATTAGCATCAAACTCGTTCCTATGTCCTCACGCACCCCGTCCGTGCCTACAAAGATGGGAGGAGTCACTCCCTGGAGGCACTAGTTTGTTAGTAGTTGTCGAAGTCTTCGTCGTCATCGTCCCCTAATATTGCGCAAGCGGCTGGAGAAGCTGTGGGCACCATCCCCCCTAACAAAGCTTGTCGTCGGCCCTCCTCGTCAAGCCCCGCCAGCGCCAACAAATTACTCCCTACTCCTGCCGTCGAGGAAATTGCGCCACCTGATTCGATAGGATCCGACTCGCCATCCATCCGACTCGCTGCCCCATCCGCAGACTCCAAGTCCCTTCGCTCCTTGCCTTTCTTTTCCCCCCCGACGGCTTTTGCTCCTGCTCGAGCGGAGGTGGCGCCGCCTTTCCGTGTCCGTTTTGCCCCACCGGCACCGAGAGATCCACCAATATCTTGTGCTGGGCTAAGCACCGGTCGCAAGAAGTCGAATCGTTCTTCCTCGGCTACAGCTTGCCGCCTGTACCGACACCACGGACCCAGATATGGGGAGAGCGGCAGGGCGGGCGTACTCGAATGTTACTTGCCTTCGTTGTTAGACCATTGGACACGCGTCCTCGAACGGACAAGCATTCTCCCCACAAGACCAGTCACAGATAAGACAAATCGTTCGTTCCTGCAGTAGTTCGCCGAAGGTGGCTCAAAATGTTTCTCTCATAGTATCTTGTCGATATCACTTCCCGCCCAGCGGCAGGGGGGGGGTTTCGAACGAACTTGCCACGATGCCAGGTACCGTAAGTTTGCGAGTCACCGCACGGTCCGGAATCATCGCACGGTCCGGAATCATCGCCCGGTCCAGAGTCATCGCACAGGAGTGCGATGCAAATAAAATCGCTAAATGATTTGATTCGGATTCCGCACAGGGTCCGGAGTCATCGCACAGAGTGCGGTGACCCGCAACCTTAAGGTATCCACGTGACATCGAGAGGTATGTACAACCGTAAGACAGATTCCTCACAAGGTATACCTTGCCGCGGTGCGTACAAACAACACCAACGATCCCCAGTACGCATGCGAGAATCGCGTTCGAGAAACCCGTAGCACCATTCTTGTATGGTGGACCAATATTGGGCACATAGCTACGGAGACTGCCGTCTGTAAGATGTGGGAGAAAATGATTTTCTGGTTGGTTTCCTCGGTCTATCTTGAGCTGTTGGAGACCCAACTTGCGGTCGGAATTTCGCGACGGATGATTGTGGTGGTGTGCGCCGCTCTTGCGTGGTGTACTCCACCAACCCCACCTTCCACCGATTTGGCAGCGAGAAGTACAAGAGTTGACCAACTATCTCGGCATGCCGTGGCCAGTTGCTGTTGCTCCGTACAACCACGAACTTAGTTCGTCCGAATTCTCAACCATACAGTTGTACTCACACGTCTTCCGGAAGAACCTGCTGGGGGACAGATTTCGACGCATCCGGGCATTTCCTAACTTGTTTGTTGGGCTCGCGGTGCCCCGCTGCCCTCGCCCTATTAACAGAGGCCTCGACCAGATCAGCCAGGAAAGCGTCGGTGCATCTAGCTGTTGCCCGCTCGGAAGCCAACAAGCACGCCGCGTGCACGAAAGAGAAGAGTCAAGAGTTGAACGGACTTTCAATAATGATGGGTTTAGAGCGACAGCAGAGTGTGGAGCGCTGGGTGAAGCCGGCCAGGCTGTTGCTCTGACAAGCGAGGATACGTGTATCGCACTGTACCATCAAAGCTCTGGTTCAGCAGACAGGTGCAGCAGTACCGGCCGGCGCGACAGGCTCAAAATCTCCCAAATAAGATAAAAAGTGCAACAGCCCTTCGGTGGATCATGCAGTACATCAGTGGTAGTTTGCAGTCTATGCTCGTCGTTGGCGACGAAATGATGAGAAACTGGCGTTTGCCGGCCGGTATTGCTACGCGGCTACTGCTGGTGGCCTACTACTGATGTTGGAAAAGCGGATCGGGAACATCTACCACTCACGACCGTGTTCAGCATTAACAAAAAACACCACCAAAAAAGGACGCTTAATATGCGAACAGCCCTAGTGGAACACCAACGGGCATGGAGCAACAGCAGCATCAGCGTGGTCCTAGGTTACAGAGAGTCAGCGCGGCACCCGCTCGTTCTCACCTATCATGCACGTTGCTTGCACTGACATCTTGCCGATGGACTCGTCGTTCTGCGCTACAGCTTTCACCCTCGACTGTCAAGCGCAACAGGAAACAGCAACAGGGACAGCCGCGTTGTCAGCAGATGATTTGGGTCCGTACAGCAAAGCACAGGTGTCTGACATGGGGCCCGGGGTACGTCGGCGGAGGGATATCATCATCATCGTGGCATGTGATCACTCTCGCTCTTTCTTACCAATGGAAGAGGTGGTACGGATCCCATATTTCGGTCGCGCTCTCTCGTCAATTTTGGCGAGCTTGTTCTCTCGCCTGTGGTGGTGTGTGAGCTTGCCATCTCGCCCGTGCGTGGTGATTGTGTGAGCCCTCCCGCCCCTGCTATACCAATACAGCAGTACTTCTATCCAAAGGGACTGTTCGGCTTCCCTACGGAGCCCCCTTGACCCTCCCCCTCCCGTACAGAAAACAACTGTTTTCATCTGTCGGGTTCCTGGTGTGACCGTTTGCTGCCTCGTCTGCTGTGTGTTTTTGTGTTTCTTCGGGAACTCACAAGAAACCCACGGGTAGCCTTCCCTACAGCGGCGGGCGCTCAGACCCGAGAGAGATGGGAGAGACTGGGAGGGTACGCGTGGCTGTACGCGTGCGGCCTCTACTTAGCTTCGAGAAGACAGAGAGATTAGGAGAGTGCCTGAGCTGCATCCCCCAATCCAAGCAGCTGTGCGTTGGCGACGGCGGGGACAACGGGCGAAATACCTTCACGTTCGACTTTACCTTCCCGAAGAGCTGCGAACAGAGGTCTCTCTACGATGACTGCGTCGCTTCCCTGTTGGAAGGTGGGACAGAAAGCGTGTGCACTTCGGGTGTTGGATCAGCCTTTGAAATCGGCCACCGCGATTTTTCCTCTTGTGTGTTGCACCTGCTGTGGTAAGCCACCCTCTCTATCGTCATGTTTTCGGCTGCCTCTGTGTGCAGCTTGTGTACGTTGAGCTTGCCTTCGACCCTTGCCCGTGGTGTTTGTCTCGTGCCCTGTGCCACTGGGGTCATCACAGTAGGTGTTTTTCATGAGCTTGCGAAGGTGATCCTGTGGTTAGCTACTGCTGTTGCCGGGTAGCAAGAGTCTGTGCTCGCTGTGTACGGGCGAGATACAGGCAGAACAAGCATCTCGCTGCCATCTACACTTTGTTGTACCGGACATGCTGAGCGTACAGCAGCAGCACCCCCGTACAACTCAAACCTAGGTTTGTCAATAGGGACGATGCTGTGCGCCATTGATGTGTCCCATCATCTGTTCTTTTTGTCAGCAGAGACCATGAGAAACACATCTGAGTGCAGTTGGTTAGATGGCTTCCCACTACTGCTGTCCGCTGTAGTCTATACCCAAAGGTACGGAGATCGTATTGTATAATATGCATACCGCATTCAAGAGTTACGGAGATTGTTCGGCCTTTCCCCTCACTTTTGTATGTAGCCGTCGTGGCTTTTGATATGCTATGCATACGGTAGTACAGTATTCGCCACCCTTGATCCCTCATTCTTCAAAGGCCGCGCATCTAGCAGTGGAACCCATGCTCGAGCGCAGTTTTTTCAGCAAGTCGCTTCCCTCAAGCAAGAAAGTGTTCCTGTTTTCCAGGTTTCAGGTCACGTTTGGACGAGCTATTATTAGATTACATCAGTGTATAGACTCGAAATAAGTCCAGTACCCAGCCGGTTTTCCTCCACTTACTGAAAAGACTCCACCACATCCCGTTCGACTGTGGGTATATCTCGAATGGGTAGTCTTTCTGTGCGTGTATTTATTTCTCCTTAATAATAATCTATTATTTCAGTAGGAGTCGGAGAGATGGCACCCCCGTGTTAACGTTGTTATGAAGCGTGTTTCTCCGCAACTAGGGGGTGCGAACACTAACCGATGCCTCTTAGGAATGCCCTCGACGAGATGTTTCAAAAACTACCCTTTTCGGCAGCGGTACCCCCTTGGTTGTGGAGAAACACGCTGTAAAAAACGCGATCACAGGGGTGCCATCTCTCCGACATTTACGGTGGTGGTGTTTTTAATGTCCACAGCCCCTCTGCTCACGGCGTGGCTTCTCGGTGGCGTTTCGCCCCACCGTCGAGCACAGTCAACACGGGCATACTTGTAGGACGACAATGTTGCCGTGGCGCCATCGCAACGCCGCGACGGGACCAAGCAGTCGGTGCTCTGACGTCTGTGAACGCCAGAACCAGCCATCCAAACTCGATGTGTTCTCATGTCTCACTCTACATGCGTATTGCACCGTGAGCTTGGGCCAAGAAACACCTCCCCCGCTGCCTTATTGGCAAAATGTGCGAGGTGTGCCGCTGCTCGGGGTTTCCCAACAAGTATTGTAGGCGTTTTTTTTGTCTCTTATGCCTCACTACCCGCTCACCCGTTGCTTGGCTTTGCTGTTCGGTCGCTTCTGACGCAGCCTTCTTCGAAGGGTTCAATGCCACCATCCTGGCGTACGGTCAGACCGGCTCGGGCAAGACCTACACAATGGGAAGCGCCAGCAGCCTGAGGTAAGCTTTCTCCCGCCCTGGTATTCGTGAGTCCTGTCCGTGGGGGGGCTTAGGCATGAAAGTCGTAACACGAAACCAGCTGAACTGCGCGCCGCCAGGTTATTTGGAGTGCCGTTGTGGGAAATTCTTTCTCCCACAGCACCGTGAAAGGCATGTACCGTAATCGTGCGAGTTATCGCACCCCCCGCGTTAGCGTTTTTGTATAGCGTATTTATCCACAACCAGGGAGGTATCACCTCCGAAAAGGATGGTTTTGGAAACATATCGTCGAGGACTTTCCGGAGAGGCATCAGTTGGTGTTCGCACCCTCCTCCTTGTGGAGAAATACGCTGTAGAACAACGCTAACACGATGGTGCGATCACACGCACAGTTACGGGAATCTGTAGCTCTGTGCCTTGTAGATTGTCCACCATGCATGTTTGGATTATTATCACCATCTGAGTGCAGGAGGTACTACTACCGCCAGCGCTTGCGTTTCACCGTCGGTTGTATTTTCGACGTACTTTTCAACGACCTTACCAGGATCGCCGAGGAGGAGCAGGGCATCATCCCTCGCGTCATCACCGGGATGTACGACCTCTTGAGAGAGGCGCTGGAGGAGAGGCCCAACGTCTCTTACTCTGTACGGTGCCAGTTCCTAGAGATCTACGGCGAAGAGATACACGATCTACTAGAGCCGGCCGGTTCCACCGTGACCATTCGCGAAGGGCAGAATGGAGAGGTCAACGTGCACGGAGCTAAGGAGATGCTGGTCAACGGTGCTGAGGTATGTATGGGGCATTCAACCTGCGAGGTTGTGTAGGGTGGGAGGCATGTTGGCCTACGCCAGCGGTGCTGTGTGGTTTTGCGGCAGACAGCTTGTGATAGCTTGGTTAGCGTGCATGCCATGCACGTGTACAGCAGTACGCCCGCCAGGCTTCGTTGCTCCCCTCGGAGTAATCCTGTTGCACCTGCCGTCCGCGCCGAACAATACGATCGGGTCGGTGTCGGCGTTGCGGTCCAGGAAATGGCGATGCTGCTGGAGAGAGGGTCCCTCTGCCGGACCACGGGTTCGACGCTGATGAACGCACACTCCTCGCGATCCCACGCCATCTTCACGGTACTGTTGGAGCAGCGCATCCGGCCGGAAGGGGAGGCGCCTGTCGCGGATGAGAGGGTAAGCACGCCTCTCCGTGAGGGTTTGCGTTTTCGTGCGATTATCTGTCAGGGTTAGTTAGGCGTCATTTACCCGTCGCCGGGTGCCTCGCTCGGAGCGGTTCCACGACATGAACTCAATGCCGAACAGGGCATCATATCTTCTTTTTTTTGTCGAAAGCCTGCCTTCCGTGTTTCGGAGGATGTCGTCGTACGTCTCGGACTGAGGAGAGTGGACTATCGCCTACTTATCCCGCAGGACAAATCCTAATAATCGCTCTGTCGTTTGCTTGTTGTTGTTGCCTGTTGCTGCTGTTTCTGTTGGAGTGGTAATGTTGGTTGTTGTATTTTCGCTCATGCTGCTGTGGCTGCTGGTGGTGATGGTATTTTGATTGTTTTTGTGTCCATTTGCTGCTGTTATTGGCGGTGGTGATTGTATTGACACTACCATCTTAGTCGGGACCTCGTCCTGACCTAAATGTTGCCGGCAGGTGGACCCGGATGACGTGGAGATCCGTCGTTCGAAGTTTCACTTCGTTGACCTGGCGGGGTCTGAGAGGGCGAAGAGGACAGGGGCATCGGGTCAGCGTTTCAAAGAGGTAAGTGCTTGCGCTATGGCACACATGGGGCGGTGGGTAGCTTGCTCTTTCTTTTCTTTTGCGCTTGGCCTATGTGCCTGTAGTTGGTTTATTGTGATGCAGCATCGGCGGCCAGGTAGGCATGATACTGAATTACCTCCAACAACCATGCACGCCATTTGTATGCGAACTCGTGTAAGCTGACAGCACGTTACTAGCACTGCTGCCGTGTTTTCATCACTGCAGTAGAGTTGGGATGGGGTAGGCTCCGCTGAAGTCAGCGGTGTGGCAGCCAACGTATAATCAAGCCCAACACCTGCTCTCTACCCCCGCCGATAATTTTGCTCCTGTAACTTGCTGTACGCTGAGGGTTTTCCCCCTTTGGTATCATGCCATGGATTTTTTGACTGACATTCCCAGGGTGTGGACATCAACAAGGGGTTGCTGACGTTGGGTAATGTCATTAGTGCCCTCGGAGACGACACCAAGAGAGGGAAGGTCCACGTCCCCTACCGGGACTCGAAGCTGACGCGCATGCTTCAGGACTCGCTGGGCGGCAACAGCCAGACCCTCATGATCTGCTGCGTCTCTCCCTCGGAGTCCAACATGCACGAGACCCTCAGCGCGTTACGGGTGAGCGTCGCCGGGATATTGTAGACGTCCGGGTTAGAGTGGAGACCCGTCCATGCGTGGCCACTTGTGGACAGGAGGCTGTTGAAACTCGCCCGCGGCTTGGAAGTCGGAAGTCAACTTTGTTTCCAGTTTCTGGTTGAATGGCTGTCCGACTTGTGTCTTTACGTAGTTCTATAACTGTGATTTCAACGTTACGCGCCACGAGGACACGCCATGCCTTTGTCCTTGCTTTTTTTGTCAGCCTTTTTCCGCTCGTTGTTGTAGTCTCGTGTTTGTACCCTTGACTACCGTATATGACACAAGATAACACACCCCCTGAACCAATTTTCGAAGCTCGATTACGCAACGACGGAGAGGATGTATAAATAAAATATTTTTCGGAAAGCTCTCGACGAGACAGCTTCAACGCCACCGTTTTCGGCGATGCGACTCTTTCTTTTGTTGAGAAATCGAGATTTGAAAATTGGTCCAGGGGGTGTGTTGTCTTGTGTCATTTACGGTATCCGTCGTCGCTCATACACGTACGTACATTCATTCGTACACCCCCTGGGCGTCGTCGGTCGCATGCATGCATGCAGTACGCGAACCGCGCTCGTAACATCCAGAACAAGCCGGTGGTAAACCGCGACGCAAACTCGATGGTCATCAACGAGCTTCGGGAGAAGGTGCAAGCCCTCGCGGCGGAGCTCCTGCGGATACGCTCGGGCGGCGACGGGGGCGGGGAGGGGGGGGGGGGGGGGGGGNGGGGGGGGGGGGGGGGGGGGGGGGGGGGGGGGGGGGGGGGGGGGGGGTAGGTGACGTGTCCGCGGAGACCCTCCGAGAGCTGGCCGCGGCTTCCACGCCCGCCCGCCAGTCACCGAGACCGCTCGCACGGGCGAGCTTTAGCCGGTCGGGGCCGCTGGACGCGTCCGTTCCCGTGCAGCGCGAGCTGACCATGCTGCGGGCGCGGGTAGCTGAGGCGGAGGGCGAGGTGGTACGCCTGACGGAAGAGACGAAGCTCGCACGGAAGCGAGAGAGCGACAAGGACGATGCCCTTGCCGGGGTCCGTGCCGAGCTGGACCTCGCCCACGAGGCCCTGAGGGGGGGAACGGGGACCGACCAGCTCATGCTAGACATCGCCGAGGCGGCGGAGGAGGGGGTCGGGGACAGCAGCGATGCTGCGGCCGCCGCCGCGTCGCTTGTCGAAGCCGAAGCCCAGGAGGAGTCTACGGGGGAGGAGAACATTTCCCCCAAGGCCAGACTGGGCGGGGTCCTGAAGGGATTTTTCTCCGGGTCCGCCGGATCGACAACGCGCTCCAAGTCGCCCGGCAGCTGTAGTAGTAGCGATGCCCTTGGGGATGGGGGCGGTACCCAGAGGAGGCCGGAGGGGGAGGCAAGCGGGCGGGAGCCTTCTTCTGCCGCGGGTGCACCGAGGAGGGCAAAGCCGGAGGCAGCGGCGCGGGAGAGAGCTCTCGCCGTGGTGAAGGATTTCCACCAGCGCATCCAAGCGCTGGAGGGCAAGCTCCACGACTCGGAGAGGCAGAGAGCGGCCCTAGAGCGGCAACTGGTGCAGAGCAGCGGCGGGGGGGCCGGGAGTGGAGCTAGGGGGAGCGGGGCGCCCCTGATGGTCGGGTTGTCGGCGAAGCTTGCGGCGGCGGCGGCCGGGGATACCGGCGAGCTCGGCACCGATGCGGTTGCTGAGGCCAACAAGAGGCAAGTTTCTCTCCGACCTTTTCGTTAACGCTCTGAACCTATTATGGATGGCTGTTTTGTTGTGCTTTGAGTATTTTCAACTGCTGTACTGCAGCGGCATCTCGTTTTAGCTGCTTGTGTGCTGCAGCTATATCTCGCCGCCTCACCCTGTCAATCGGGTTGTGCGGGGGGCGAGGTGGTGGTTAGTGATTGGAATTTCGGGCTTACGGCGCGTTTGCAAATGGTACCGCAGCAGTGTACATGCTGCGAGAGAGAAGGTGTTGGTACCGCAGTCACGTCATCGGGCAAGCAAAGGGCAGCGGTTAGTACTGCTGTAGTTTTTCGGTTATTCCGCACCCCTCTCAGTCTTTCTCCGTCGTGAGCGTTTCCCACCAAAGCGGGGCAGCGATACATAGGTTTAGCATATCCCCGAAATTTTCCCTAGCACCGACTGTACCCGCGCAAGTCTCCTTGGGACGTGCTCGTGGTACATTACCTCTTGCAGCGTTGCCCCTGCCCTCTCCACCGCTGAGTAGACTTCCATCACTTTCGCGTGCACGCAAGGCGCATGCCACCACGCTCTTGGACGAATCGTGGAAGAGTATTTTCTTTGTTTTTGGATGCTTTGCACTCCCCCTCCTCCTCCTCCGTTGGGTAGTCTAGTTGCTGGACACTACCGTTACGATGAATCATGAATCTTGTGCTTGACTCCAGGCTTGCCGAGGAGAAACGACGTAGAGATCAGCTCATCAAGAGGCTCGGCGCTGGAGGCGAGGACGGCGCGGGCGGCGTGAAGGCTGCCGGGGACAGCGGCACCAAGGTCCACGACGACGAGGAGGACGATGAGGACGAGGATGATGAAGATGAGGAGGAGGACGAGGACGAGGGGCAAGGAGAGGAGGACGGGGACGAGGTTGGTGCTGCGGGGATGACGCGCCTGAGCTTGGGGTCCAGCGTCGTTACGGGACATGAGGAGGAGGTGCGTCCGGTTGCATACCGTCCAGTCGATCGCTTGTGGAGGGCCTGGACTAGCACATAACATCCTCTTAAGCCCGGTTTCTCTTGAACTGTATGCATGCTATCAAATTCACCTATCTTGTTATCAAGGCCGAGGCAAGCCGCTACTGTTGCGCTTACTCCCAAACCCGTGCCTCCCTCCTCAATTGTGTCTCTTAAACAGTAGCGGCCACTCGTACGCGATGGCTCTTACACCGTACCCGCCACTGTTTTACCAGCACGCAAACAGCGACGAGTATCTATAGACATTCAACATGATGTCGACACCGTCTGTTGTTGGAGAGACGCCGCCGCACTTGGTCGAAGATATGAAGGCTCATGTCGTTTATGCTGCTGCTGCTGGTCGTGTGGTGCCTGTTTTGTTGTTGCAGGAGCGAGCGTTGCGCCAGAGCGAGACCAAGATCAACGCGGAGCTGTCGGACCTGGACAAGAGCATCATTCTCAAGGAGGCATTGCTAGCGCAGATCAAGGAGGGCCAGGCCTCTTACGAAACCATGCAGCAGGTGACTTGGGTGGCGCTAATTTATACCTTCATACATGTAGCTCGCTTGGCTTCTTGGTAGGTGAGGTAAGGCTGCCGTGCATTCATGCCGCTCGCGTGAAGCGGCACTGCTGGTGCAGTGTGCGGTAGTTCGACCACTTGTACCACATTCCGCATCGCAGGGTGCACTCTGCAGAGAGCTAGTGCAGGGTTTTGTACAATAACCAGAACTTATTGTAGAATATGGGGTTCCTTCTGTGTCATAGCCAAGTGATGTGTTAGGGGAACGTGTGTGGCGCCCTCGCTACCTCTACGTGCCTCGTGTCTGCCCGTTGGGCGTCCTTTATTCATGTCCTCTTTGTATCTGTGTCGCTGGCACGCCCCTCCCCCCCTTTATTCGATTTCTTTTATGTCGCCAGCACTACGAGCACAAATTGCGAGAGATGGACGTGGAGGTTCACAGGCACGAGCAGGAGCACGAGCGGCTGCTGTCTGACTTGGCCAAGCTCGAGAAGCAGACGGAAGTGGCCGTACAGGTGCGATAATCTTTTTCACTTCCAACAGATTACCCTTGGCAAGCAGTCCCCGCTTCACAGGACACTGATGGTCTTGCTTTCAACAAAGTATCCTTACATTCGGGAAACTTCGTCATGGCGTATACTCCCCGATGGTTGGTTCATTTTGCGGAGCACCCTGGTTCTGAAGAGAGGGGTGTCTCGGGGCCCTCTGGGGGAGATGCTTGAACAGGGAGGAAGAGGGGCGGAGCGTGGGTACAAGGATGGGCACGACGGACACAAAACGATGTTGGGCAAGTTGGTGAGGTTGACAAGGAAGCTAAGGGGATCGGGGGAGGCGCCGAGGGTGGTGTAGGTACTGCCGTGGGCATATGTTGCGCTTGACCCGATCGCTGGTTCTTGCCTGCCAACTGCTCTGTGCTTGTTTTGCGTTGTGGAATGCTACGTACCACAATGCCAGTCGGAGCGCGAGAAGCTTCAGAAGCAGCTCAAGGATAAGACAGCGGCGCTGGCCAAGGCCAAGGAGCGGCAGAGCGAGCTGAGCGTGCTGTCGCGGGACCGGCGCATCAAGCAGGACACCATGCGGGGGCTGGAGACCGAGATCCTCAAGATGAAGAAAAATAAGGTGCGTGAAACCAAGCCTGAGTGCCGTATGGCATGGGCTATAACGTTATTGTTACGCGCTACCAGCTTCAAACATGAATCTGGTGTTATTTAGTAGGTATGTCCGTGGAAGGGATGGAAGATAGGATCGCTGCGATACTTCTGGAAATACATATATGTGGATGTATTTCGGGTGTTCCAATATCAGCGTTTCGTTCACCGGGCAGCAGGCCGAGAGGCGGAGCGGAACAAGTTGGATACCGCAAAGCATGAAAGGAGTTGTGCTGTCAACGTTGTTGTTGTTTCTACGACAATATGCATCGGTGAAGGAAGTGAAAGTTAACATCAATACGATGATGCGTGATTGGTGAAAGCGGTAGCATAAGCAGCAGCGGTGCATCCATATGAACACAAAACGTGATTCGGTTTTGTCGGATGTGTGTAGTAGCACCCAAAGATGGTTCATTTTCCGCTGCCGTTTTTGTTTATTTTTCCGTCGCAGTGTAGACGTTTTGGGAGGGGTTGTAGACACTTGCTCTTTGATCTGGTGGAAATTTTTGATGCCGCAATGCCAGATGCTTGGACGCCCGCACAAGCTCGATAACAGAGTGAGACGCGATGAATCTCGTGGAGCTTCACCGTAAGAAGCGATCGGCACTTTCGCGACGTGAACCTTGTCTCGCATCTCCAGGACTGACTCGCTTTCTCTTCCCTCGCCGTGTTCTCAATCGATCATTTTCCGCATGTTTTCTTTTTGTTTGCGGTGTGCCCTGGGTATCGGACGTACGTTTGGCGCGGCATGGGTTCTTGGATCGGTCCTGGGATTGGTCCGGGTTCAGCTTGACCTGCAGCGGCGGCTAGACTCGGAGAAGAAACGGCAGCGGGAGATCCTGATGCAGAAGTCGAAGGAGATAATGTCCCTCAAGCGCAGCGCCATGAAGTGAGTCTTGATGGGTACGGGTTGGAGAATTGCAACAGCAAAGCACCGGTGTTTTTCGGTTCAGCTCGTCTGACCGCTACATTGTTGGTCTGCCTACCGTTTCTATCTGCGTTGGTGCCCGTAGAGTGCTTGGCAGCCGTAATTTGTCCCCCCACCCAACCCCCTGCTAGTTATTGTCGTATTACACGCCTTCTGGGCTTATCATTTACAATCGCTGGTTTGTGCCTGCGTGATTTCCCTCCGTCAAAGCCCTTAGCCGGCGTCTTGTGCTACCGCGGTTGCCATCGGACCACAGCTTCCTTTGTACCGGCTGTACAACTGCCTCTACTTTTGCTTCCCCCCTACCTACCAAGAGAAGAATCTAATGAAACCAAGGATAAGGAGGGTATCGAAATGTACGTAATTTTGAAGGAAGGAATAGGGTTCAAGGATTACCTACATGGACCAATGGATGCAGGAACAAAGCTTAAGGTCAGATTCAGGACCGGGGACATAGGCCTTCGAGAACGTCGACGAAGACATAGGACGGTAGCCGACGAAGACGACGAGTTCAAATGTGATTGCGGCTCCGAATGCGAAGACCGTGTTCATGTAGTCGCGGAATGTCCGTTGTACAAGAAGGAGAGGGAAGTGTACGTGACTGAGCTGGGAAAAATAGATGGGGCGTACAGGGAGATGTTTGAGGCATGGAATAGAGAGGGTAGCTGTACTGGGGCATAGGAGGTGGGTTGAAAAGGCGGGAAGGGATATCGTTAGGATAGACAGACTAGGGAAGACATTTTTGAGCCACCTTTGGCAAAGTAGAAAGGAACGATTGGCCATCGGTGATCGGT
>CACKRE030004889.1:95852-107799 GCA_902602495.3 Ectocarpus sp. CCAP 1310/34 | reverse complement strand
CCCCCCCCCTACCTACCGCACCCCAATTTCTCCGTGATTACGGTTTTAGTCTACCACCCAGCATCCACGACCTCTCTCTCACACGCACACACTCGGTCTTTCATCTCTCTCTGACTACTTGCCTGGCGTTGTCCAATCGTCCAATCAGGGATCAAGCGGAGGTGAAACGGCTGGAGCGAGCGAAGAGCAAGGCGGAGGCGGTGTCGAAGCGACACCTGGACGAGCTCGCCCTCATCCGCAGGCTCCAGAGGCAGAAGCTGGGCGTGGGGCGTAAGCAGAAGCTGACGGCACAAGAGCGAGAGACGAAGAGGCTTCTAGACAAGAAGGTAGGTCCTAGGCGTAAGTAGTTTCTGCCACTTTTGGTTAAAAATCCTGCTGCATGAACTTAGTCCTAGAGTTGGCCAACCGTAGGCCTAAATATCTGGTTAAAGTCATAATCATTGACAAAGCAGCAGGATTGTGGTCGGTTCTCGAGCTTGACGTAAGTGCAGCCCTCAGAGGTGTGCAAGCGGCGCATAGGATCCATCAACAGGCCAGAAAATAGGAAGGAATATCATTTTGTGTCGTAGGCTGGGTTTGCTTTTAGGCAGAGGTGTCATGAGGTTCGGTTTTCTTCGCTTTCAAACAGCAGTCAAGTCAATGCACAAGAACTCGTGTGCCTTTCGGCGCTACCAGTGCGGCGGCGTCGTGTCCACCTAGCTATGTACGTTACCTCCGAGCGTATTTTGGGTACGCCATGGGCGATGATGGTACATAACGGTAACGTTGGCTCACGTGCTAATACTATTGAGTTTGGCTCTGCCTTCGTGCGGGCGAAGCAGAGGAAGACAGGGCAGGCATGGCGAAACAGCTGGTTGCACCCGTCCGAAGTGTGTGGAACTCCATGCTACATCTCTCACAGCAGCCCCGAACGAGTTAGCAAACACCGCCTTCGCTCCACGTCCCCCGTGTTTCCCCCTGAAACCGCGGACCCCCCTCACACTTGCGATGCGATCCACACCACCGATCGGATTGGATTGGATTGGACCAGTTGAAAGAGCTGACGAGGGCAGAGGAAGCGGCGGAACGACTGTCGGCAGAATACGAGAAGAAGCTTCTGCTGCTGCAGCAGAAAGAGAGCCTGGAGCTCGTCAAGGTTTCCATTACTAGCCGCAGGCAAGAGCACGGGCAAGGGAGGGAGGGGATGGGTTCTCATGTAAACGCATGCCGTAGACGATGGACCATGTAAACCTCGTATCCGCACAATGCCGGGACGGAGCGATAGGCCGGTTTTTCGCCGGTCCAGGCTACGTTTCACAATAATGAAATAGAAAAGGGTCATCATCCTTCCGTTTGCTGTGCCATACCAGATATGCTAGGGACGAAAAAGGGGGGGAGGGGGGGGTATGGTTCTGGACAAATACAGCGTTGTGCAAGCAAGGCCGAGAGAAAGAGGAAGAGAGAGAGAACTAGCTTCCAACGACTTTTGCTCCTGCAGTGAAATCTTGTCGAACGTATGTTCGGGGTCCTTGTGCACCATCATTGACCCATGTGTGGTGGACGACTACTGCCAAGGACGTCTCCTCTTCCCCTTTGCCCTTGCACCGGCGTTGAGATTACTCCCTCCTCCGATGATCCCCCCAGCCCCTGTAGCCACCGAAACCCTCAACCCCGGTGCCAAACTTCCATCCCCGATCAACTCTTAAAACCTGCTGCAGGGATCAGCGCCAGCTCAGGGATCGCGACGCACGCACCCGCGCCCGAGTCCCAGCCTTCGCCTCCAGCCGCTCCGACAACCGGCTTTCGCCACGCCCCCCGGTGCCACGCTTTGGCGGTGGCACCAGCGCTAAGCAGCAGCCGGCCCCGCCGCCACCGCAGCAACAGCAGCAGCACCACGAGGCGGGTAAGGCAGGGGAGGCGTCCTCCGTGTCCCCCCCTTCTACGGAGAATGAGGAGATGACGTTGAGGGCGGCGCTGCCCGCGGAGGGAGGCCTCGACGAGGAGGAGATGGACACGCTGAGGGAGGTGGAGGAGCGCCTGGAGAGCAATAAGGTGGAGCTCGAATACAAAGACCGCAAGATTGACTCCATACAGCAGGAGGTTAACGCCTGGGCGGAGAGGCGCCGCATGAGGCGCCGGGACCCAACGGCCAGCGGCGCCGCCGGCGCCGGCACCGGTAAGGACAGTGGTCAGGGCAAGGGCTCGGAGGTAGGAGAGGCGCAGATGATCGAGGAGCTGGAGAGCGGCGTGAGCGACCTCAAGGGGGCGAAGGGGATCATCAGGGTGCTGTTCAGCAGCCTCGTGGCGGCCAGGCGCGGCCTCAAGCAGAAGACGGGGGCCGTTAAGGGTTTCCAGGTAGGCTTGCAGTGAAGGTTAGCGATCAAGGACGGGTGCGCGCGACGCTCTGCGTATTTGTCGTTGTGGGTGATCTACACGGCGTACGTCGGAGGAGACGTGGGTTATTTTGTAGTGGTCCCCACCCCGTCAAGGACAGGCACGCTGCGGGAGTTGTGCCGATGGCCTTGGAGTTGGCCGTGGTGTTTTAAGAGGGCCTTTTCTTCTTCTTGTGGTGGTTTTGTGGTTCTGTGCAGGCGACATCCAACACCGATCCATGCCGGTTAGCTTGTTGGGCGATTTAAAATTTAAATGATGAGGCCGTTCAACACCGGACTACGCAAGAATTGTTTCCGCGGCAGGGATGTCGGGCATGCGGTTCGATGAGAAAGGAGCTCGCTCGCAACACAATAGATTTCATCGCCAAATACTCTGTTGGCGGCTTTGCTGCCGCTGGTGCCTCTGAAAATCTATGCTTGTAGCGTAGCGACCACAAATGCAACCCTAGACTCGAAACGCTTCTGTATGCGCATGACATGACAGGAGGAACTGGACAAGCAGAGGAGGGCCCTGGAGGACACGCAGGAGCTGCGGCAGACGGAGCTGAGGAGTTACGACCGCAAGCTAACCTCCCTCACGGCCGACTACGAGAGGAAAATCAACGGCCTGATCAACCACACCGGCATGAGCGGCCTTCTCCACGCCGCCATCGAGCGCACCGAGGGGGGTGACGGGGCCCCGGCGGCGGCAGGTACCCTACCAGGGGACGGAACCACGGGGCCCCCTGTGTCGGAGAGGCGGAGTTCCGGGCTGGAGTCTAGCGGCCGCCACGGTGTAGGGGTCGGGGATACGACGCAGGATGCAATGGCGAAGGTTTTGCACGAGAGGTGGCTGTCGGAGAGGAAGAAAGCAAGGTCGCTCGAGTCGAGGCTGAAGGAGTCCGAGGTTCGGATAGGCGACCTCGAGGAGGTGAGTCGGGAAGGGGAAGGGGCTCGTTTGCTGTGTATGGGTGCTGCAGCTTGATGCTATTATTGTGATTTGCTGCTCCGGCTATTTTGCTTCTGCTGTGTAGTAGTAGTGTGCTGCTACTCTGCTGCTGCTGCTGCTGCTGCTGCTGCTGCTGCTGCTGTTGTTGCTGTTGCTGGTGGTACTGCGACATGACCGATGGCATGATGCCCAAGTTTTTGTCTGATCTGTACCCGGCGCCTCCGTATGCCATATGCGGAGCCGACCCGAGATGCTTCCCATCGTCGACGTCGGTCGTGGTACATTGAGCCATGGAACTACTACTGCAGGTTCACCACATGAACGGTCTGTTGTTGATTCTTGTCCAAGTTCACACGGCGGAAACACGTCCGGTCTGGCCTTATTCATTTTCATGGCCCTAACAACATGATATCCCCCTTACTTTTCATGCCAGTACACAAACACGACACCGCAAATTTCTCGCCCTTGCCTTTTTTTTTCCCCACGGCACGTACGACACGGCACACCAGGTGCGCAAGCACGAGCGCAAGGCCTTGGCCGACAAGGAGCAGGACGAGGAGTGGCTGTCTTACGAGCTCAGGGCCTATCGCGCCCGCTACAGCCAACTGAGAGACGAACGGGACCGCTTGAAGGTGAGCGCAGAAGGGAAGGAAATGCTGTGTTGCTGCTGTTACTCCGTCCATACACTAAAACGGCGGGCCCGCATAGCTCCGGCATCATGGGTCTGTGTATCTCGCTCCCACGAAGTAGGACCGAGTGTGCCCCCAAAGCATGAATGTGCATTTTTTCTATGTGTGTGCCCTGTCAGTTTGAAGCACCCTGTCTGTATGCGTACCCTTTATTCTACAACCCATCCGGTGAGCCCGGAAGGGAGGACTCTTACAACTTTTTCTCCTACAGCAGTACTAGAAAAGGGGGTCCGCACGTGGGCTGTGTAAGGTGGTGCTCCATCCCTGAGGGTAGACGAATTAGTTCGATTTAATTTGACCCCGTGGAAGTTGACGATATTATTATATGCCGCAAGCCTACCGCCGTCACGCCTCGAAATCCCGAACCAGGTGGAGTTAGACAGGGTCCGTCGGAGCGCTAGCGGCACCGGCGTATCATCGTCGGGGGGGCACGCAGCAGCCGCAGCAGCAACGGCAACGACAACAACAAGCTCTGGCTTGAACGCCAACAGCGGTAGCCATCACGCACGGCACCCTTCCCCCTCATCGGCGCAGTTCCTTCGCGGCCACTCCGGCTCAGGCCTAGCCGCCCCCCCGCCGCCGCCGGTGGCGGGGTCGTCGTCCCCCACACAGTCCGGACCGCCGTCCCCCCCTCCGAGACCAACCAGCGGGCGAGGAGTTCCAACGAGGGATTCGTACCACGGTCCCGGGTCCATTGGCGGCGGAAGCAGAGGGTCGAGTCCGTCGCGACGGCAGCACGAGGCGGCGGCGGCGGCGGCGGCGGCGGCGGCAACGGGAGGGGTAGGGTTGTCCCCTGACGCCTCCACGAGGACGTCGGTGGGGGAGCGGGCGCCCGGGGATCGGGGACAGCAGGCCGGCAGGATGTCCCCGAGTTCGGGCGGGGGGGGGGACAGGGAAGTCATGTCCCCGGATAATCCCGCCTCCGACGTCGGCAGCGAGTACGACGACGTGGACTCGGTGGACGAGCATGAGTCGGAGGGGGGCGGGGACGTGAACTTTGCCGGGGTGACGAGCGACCTTGAGGTGAGGGGGGGAGGGCGTTATCTTGCACAGCAGTGGTGGCTACGGTATAAGAGAGGATCGTGACAAGCCAGTATTTATCTGTTATATCCGTTTTTCTCTTAAACCGTACTGTAAGATGTATGTGTTTCTCATGGTCGTGACAAGCCAGCTGGACTCTCTTACATCGGTACTTTCTCTTCAATAGTCTGGCTTAAACCGTAGCCGCCACTGTATGGACGACGGTGTGCGGTTGTCGGTGGAAGGGGATGGTTGATGCACGCATTTTCATTCCCACAGCTAAAAATATCTGTGCCCCTGTTGCAACAAAAGACTAAAGACGTCCTCCGTGAATCTGTTGATCCCGCAATCTCGCGATGTGCAATTCGATGCCCGCATCACCTACATGTGCCCCATCATGTGCGAACCTGCAACGGTGAAAATAACAGGCCATCCGCCAGGGAAGGATGCCCGAGTCGATGCAGCTTGTGGCCCGCGTTAACGCCGAAGCGGGTGGCAAGGTGTCCGTGTTCGACCGTCTAGCCTCAACCACAACGGAGAGTCGCAGGCAAAAGGTCAACGACCGGGATCAGCTGCACGAGAATCTACGGTAAGTGAGAGAGACGACAAGCACTGTTATTGCCGCAGGCAGTTCTTGGTCAAGTTCGGGCTGCAAAGTCGATTGTGGGGAAGTATTTGCGAGAGAAAATATGCACCGAAAAAGAAGTTGGTAAGTAGCAGGAAATGTTATGCCACAAGCAGCTTGCGGTAGGTCGGGCTGAATGTCAATTGAAAGTGTCATCTGTTTCATATGTGGAGGTAAGGATGAATGGAGGTACAGCAGCTACGCCAGAGCACGTTGCGTGATATAATGACATGCTTTTATCTGAGTTTTTTGTTGCCGCAGACTGCAGTGCAGGCTGGAATGTCGCCTGATTGTCTTCTCTGTAGCACATGAAAAGGCGTACGCACATGAAAAGGCGTACGGATACAACGAGGTGAAGCGAAAGGGGTCCGGATAAGAAGAGGTACATACCGAAAGGAGATCAGCAGTAAAGGACGGAGAATTAACAGATGTTGTTTAGGTTGCACCGTGTAACGCTGTGGCGAAGGAAGACCCCATATATAAAAAATGCCTGTTTCTCCTTGGCACGGTGCCCTGGTTGTCTCTGTACAGCAATACCCCTGGCTTCAAAACCTCACCACGCTAAACCTACAACGACACGAACACATAAACTGCACTTGTTCTGTGGACCTTTTCCCTTCCCACGACACGCTAGACACGCTACCAGAACCTGGTACAAACCAACCCCGGACGGTAAAAGAAACCACTCGGCCGCCCCCATCCCGGTTTGATATTTCGGCCGTTTTTCTTGTTTTTTTGTTGTCGTTTTTTTTGTGTGTGCGTGTTTCTTCTCCGTCGCTGCTGCAGGCGAAAGGCGAAGCAAGACGCTTTCCGCAAGAAGAAAGACTTCAAGGTTGTTCCCGGCCACCTGCCGGGGGCGAATGGGCTACCCACGGGCACCATGGGGGCCCCGGGAGGCGGAGGAAGCTCATCGGGACACGTGTCTGTCGCGGATGCGATCGCGTCTCTGGAGGGAGGCAAAAGCGCCACATATCCTGGTGCGTATGTTTGCGTCGCGCTCTTTTTTGTTTGTTGTCCGGTAGGGGTCGCGTGGCTGGGATTTATTGCATATGCCCTTCGGGATGCTCGGATGCTCAGGAGAAGGTTAGCAGAAGGGGTTGGGATGTCCAGGGACTTAAAGTTTGGACATGACCAACATATCTAACCTGGGCCATTTGCGTGGGTGAATGCTGCGTTTGTGCGGTCGTTGTGGTGAATGCTGCTGCTGCTGCTGCTGCTGCTGCTGCTGCTGCTGCTGCTGCTGCTGCTGGCCCCGTTTTTGTCGTCGTCTTGTGTGTCAATGGTGTAGTAGTTGTTAGTGACTATCCACGTCGCACGAAACTGTTCAAGCACAGCTCCTGCAGCCTATGTGTTGCGACACTCGAAGCGTGTATATTTCCACCTCACGCGCCGCCAATCACCTTTCCCACCAAACCTNGGGGGGGCAGGGGGGCAGCGGCGTAGGTTCTCATAGCAACAGCGGCGGTGGTGGGGGAAGCAGCAGCAGGGGCGGAATCGACGGCAGCAGTGGAAGTGCGGCGACAGGGCCGAAGGAGTTGTCCGTCTTCGAGCGGCTTCAGGTGCGCCGGTGGTCATTTCGTGTTCTTTAAGGCCAAGGGGAGGTCCGCGAGATCGCCAAGTTTTTTGGGGGTACATGTCGGGCACGGACTGCAGAGAGAGTGCTCCTTGTATACTTTTTTCTCAGTCTGTCGGTACTGTTCGAGTGTCGTATGTCTGAGCGAAAAGGCTCTTTCTTGTGAACACGGCGCTGGTGTTGTTTGCCCCTTGATCCGGACGGTCCGTATGTTCCCAACCAGTGTGGTGTGGTTCCGTTCAACACAGCGCCCCGTGCACACAAGTAGTCGGTTCCGTGCTACTTGAAGATATTGTACCAAGGAAGCTCACGGTCAATGAACGCTGGGGCAAACTCAGATCGAAGTGCGGTGTTGACAGCCGAGGCGTATGTCCAGCCAAACGGTGTCGTTTTTCAAACTCTTCTTGTCGTCTTGTTCCCCCCCCCCCCCTGCCCCCCCCTGCCCCCCCCTCTCGCCTTCTTGCCCCCGCAACCGCAAATTGTTCTGCCGCTTCTTCTCCTGTCCTGTGTCGACCATCTCGGTGGTTGGATGCGGACATGGCGGACGACTTGGGGGATACGTTGGGGGGTGGTGGGGCGTTTTTGTTGGGGGGGGGCGGGGATACGTTGTTGCGGGGGGCCGCCGGGGCGTTGCTTTTCACGCGGCACCGCCTATACCCACCTGCCCCCGCCAATTTTATTTTTTGTGCCACTGGTGGGCCTTGCGCCGCCTTGGGGGGCGGGCACCCGGCCGGCGTACCTACGTACCACGCGCTCCTGTGGTTCGTGTGGTCGTGGCCCGCGCGTCCAAAAACGGTCTGTCGGTCCCAGAACTCGTACATCCGACGGCGATCGTCGTCGTCCGGGGACCCCCATTCCTCCTCCCAGTCCCACTCCCACGGCCATGGCCATGCCTCTACGACCACTCCTCCTCGCTCCCGCACTACTTCTACAACACCGGCAACCACGCCGACGCCAACGCCGACGCCGACAGCGATGACACCGAGTTCTGGTTCTGTTTCTGTCGCCCCTCACCGTAAGACTGCGAAGAGTCCCTCTCCCGCCTTTTACTCGCCCGTTCGCCAGGTGGGCGGTGACTCGGCGGCGCGATGCGAACGGCTCTTGTTCTCATGTATTCGACGAAAGCGAAGTGCCAAAAAGAAGCGGTTCCGAACGACTCTTACAACGAATAGCCCTGTCGATTAAATATTTTGCCCTTGAGTCGACAGGCAAGGGGGGGTGTTCGACTTCTCACGTTCTTCGGCCGCTTCGTTTCTGTTTTGACGAGGGGGGTCCGTGGTGGTCGTGCGGGGAAGGGGGGGGAGGGAAACGTGTCGATTGAAGCTTGAAGTATGCCTCGCAAGTTTCGTCGGAACCGTTGTTGTCCATTATCTCCATCTCTCGACGGTGCGATGTCTTTTCTGTCTCGCAGAGATTTGTGGTTTCGCTATCGTAACTTGTGCCCCCTGCCTCATGTGTCTGAATGTTGTGTTTTTCTTCTCGCCGCTTCCTCCACCCCTGGCGGTTTTCAGGCTCCGGCTAACCACGCCAAGCTCAGCGGTGGCACGCACAAGAAGTACGTAAAAGTGGGTGGGCCAACGACGGTTGCGTCGAGGTTGTTCATGCAGCAGCACGCCGAGGTATGCTGTGCTGTGTGGTCGTCGTTGTCGCCTTAGTCGTCGTTGTTGTTGTCTTAGTCGTCGTTTTTGTTGTCTTAGTCGTCGTCGTTGTCGTCTTAGTCGTCGTCGTTGTTGTCTTAGTCATCGTCATTGTTGTCTTAGTCGTCATCGTTGTTGTCCTAGTCGTCGTTCTTGTTGTCTTAGTCGTCGTTTTTGTTGTCTTAGTCGTCGTCGTTGTCGTCTTCGTCGTCGTCGTTGGTTGTCTTAGTCGTCGTTTTTGTCGTCTTAGTCGTCGTCGTTGTTGTCTTAGTCATCGTCATTGTTGTCTTAGTCGTCATCGTTGTTGTCCTAGTCGTCGTTCTTGTTGTCTTAGTCGTCATCGTTGTCGTCTTAGTCGTCGTCGTTGTCGTCTTAGTCGTCGTCGTTGTTGAGGTGGTGGTCGTCGTTGCTGGCGTCGTCTTCTTCTAGCTATCATTGTTGCCGCTTTTTTGTGTTATTGCGACCGTTTTTGGTACATGTATAGTTGTCATTGTCGAAGTTGATCACTTTGCTCCGTGTCGCCTGCTGTTCCAACCGATAACGAACCAACGAACTTCCTTCCTGTCATGATGCGATGGCGTTTCTATCTGTTCATGGTTCGTTTTATTTCGCACCATCGAATTACCACATCGTCACGCCCTCCCACCAAGCTGGATACTCCTACGACAGGGCCCGACCTAACTTCATCTCAAGCCTAGAGAGGCGGGCCATTGTTGGCAGAAACCGCACTGCTGCTGCCCGTGGATAATAAGAATTCAGTTTCCTGTGCATATGCATCTCTCCATCTAAGAAAGCAAATCACCCGTTCATGATCGGTCCTGCCACCGACGCAGGCTGCTGCTGCCGCCGCCGCTGTCGAGACGTCGCGGGCATCCAGCAACAGTGGGTCCCCTCCCCGGGCGATGTCGGCTACTTCCGGTAGCCAGGCCGGATCGGACGAGAAGGATCGATCGGTCAACAGCGACGACGCCCTAGGCGTTGTGGACGAGGAGGGGCTGGGGTTGGGGGGCAGGAGAGACCGAGAAAAGAAGCAGTTCGGAACTAGGTAAGGTAATGATTGCTGTTGTTCGGTACAAACGTAGTTCCTGGGCCCAGCCGTAGGAACTACACTCGCAAGAAACCCCCGGATCGATGTTTTAAAAATATGGAACAGTAACATGCTGGGAACGCCTTTTTTTGTTTATGATAAATATGTAGCATGTTGCCGCAGACACCTCTTGCGAAAGGAAGGATGCTTGAAAAATGCCGACGCCCCCGTGCGCCTCGCTAGAGAGCAGTCACACCCAATCGACTACATACATTGCAAGGTATCTTGTGACCCCAACCCTCGCTCCCTGCCTCCTTCAACAACACCAGCATACACAGGGACAGCGGCGCCGCTGCGCACGCCACCGGGCAGCGCGGAAGCTACACCGGAGCAAGCGGCAGCGGCGGCGGCGGCGGCAACAATGCCGCTATCGGCGGTGCGGCGGGGGCCGGGGACAACTCGGTGTTCGACCGCCTTCCTTACAGTTACACCGAGTCGGAGCGGAAGCGGAGACAGCCGGAGGCGGCGCCAGCGCCACCGGCGATCCCGGCCTCCTCGAACCCTAGCACCGGCAGGCAGCCGTTTTCGATCCGACGGTCTTCCCAGGACAAGGAGGCGGTAGCAGTATCGGCTACTGCTGCTGCTGCTGCTGCTGCTGCTGGGGGACCGCAGAATCCTCTGCTTCCTTCTCGACGTAGCGTCGAGTTGGAGCCCGGCGGCGGGCGTTCCGACGAGAGGGGGGGTAGGTGACCGCCACCGCCGGGTTAAGGCTTCGGCCCGTCTCCTTGTTGATGTGGCAAGGATGGGGGGCTCGGGACGTAGCCCGAGGGGGGGGGTCGGATCGGAACAGACTTGCTTTCTGTTTCGAATGGAACACGAAGGTCCAGCTGTCACCGGGGTTTGCTGGTCTGTGCGTGGAAAGGGGGTGAGCTTGTTGCCGTGGTGGGGAGCACACAGCGAGCGAACCCATACACCCCGCCCTGCGGATGGAGGATGGGGTTGGAGCTGCGAGGAGAAACGGTGACGCTTGACTAGGCACGTCGTCGGTGCTTTTTGGCGGTAGGGTACCTCGGGGAGGGGGGGGGTCGTCCAAAGAGGATGCTTTTTTTTGCTTCAATCGTGTCGAGGGATCGGGTTGTTGCTTATCTTTCATGCTCGTCTTGGCGCTCAGTGACGGCCGGGTTGGTTGTACATTAAATACGTTGCGACGCGCGTGACCCATTCCTTCTGTGTGTAAGTAAATCTTCCCGGCTTGTCGGCCTTTTGTAACGTTAATGGTGGCCGTTGCTCCCGCATACGATCGTGAGATAAGAGAACATCTGCGGTTGTTGCCTTTCGCGGCCTGTTGAGTTTGAGACAAGAGTGAGGTGAAGTGCGTGATTTTTGAGCGATAGTGATTGTTTGTGTGCGGGTTTCCTTCGGGTATTGGTGCGTGTTTTTGTGTGGAGGGGGGGGTGATGTGCGTGCTACGGTGGAGTGCTTGGAGCACGTCCGAGAGTAGGTTCTTTGGCTGTTGACGGTAGGCGATGTCGCCGAGTAGGTAATCACGTAGAGGGAACATCTTGGGCGGACCAGAACATGATCGATACATGTAGGGCCAACGGCACGCTAGGTGGTGAGTTTGTGTGTATCTGTCCCTCTCTCAATAGTGGGAGTCTTCTCTCTGTGCTCCAATCTGATTGATTGGGCAGGGGTCGCTACAGCACGGCGTTCTCGCGGCTCTTGAGTCGCTCCTTGTTGCTGCGTCTTTCTTTTGGCGATTTTTCCTCTGGAGGGGGGGAGGGGGGGGGGGGGGGGGNCATGCATGCCGTAGTCGTTAGACCATTGACGTCGCATCCCTACAAAGCCGGGACGGAGCACGCCGGGTTGTCACCGGACCAGGCTCCCACATCACCGGAGGCGGGGGGTCATTTCACCATTTTTGAAAGGTCTCTGTTGACGTGTACCGACGTTAGCGCCGCGTGCGCGTGTCGGCGACATGGTAGACGTTGCTTCTACACGCAAAGGGCAGCAGCATTTTTTCATGCTTACGAACCGGCCGATCTCACCCCGTCCGTCGTCGCGCTCCCCCCCCCC
>CACKRE030004889.1:58467-95813 GCA_902602495.3 Ectocarpus sp. CCAP 1310/34 | reverse complement strand
CCCCCCCCTCCCGCCAGTGCTAGCGAAGTATTTGTCGACGACGAGCAAGTAGGTCAGGTTTCATCAATTCATTTTTGCCGGGCAGCAGCAGCAGTCGATCAGTCCACAACAGCAATGTTGGTAGTAAATATATTATTCTTCGGTGTGCATGTTGTGTTATTCTTTCGTGTTGTTTGTTTTTGTGGTCCACCGCCGTGGGCACTTGTTACCCAAAAACCCTCTCTGTTCCGCTTGTTTACGTCATCATGCGGTGTACGGGGGTTGTTTTGGTTTACCGGAGGACAAAATGAAAACGACTTGCAACTAATTATTCATCATTTCATTTTTTCGGCATGGCGTGGTCGTACATGTTGGGGGCTCAAATGCCGTCCTCAGAGCGGCTCGTAACACGGCTGCGGTAGCGTTCCTCTCTCTCTCTGCTTTGACGTGCTCAGGTGGATGAGGGTTTGGTGCAGTGCCGTTAGGTGCCCGTGCCACAGCTACCGCGGGGGCAGCTTGCTTGCTGCCTGTTACTGCTTCGCCGCGAACAAGCGTGTGATTGTGTGAGGGCAAACATACCCGTTCCGAGGAAGCTATATTTGAGCACACGCACACACGTACATACATATGACTGTCGGGAAGAGAGCTTGGTGCACAGCAGGAACAAACAGATATTCTCCAGAGCGTGCTCCTCTCGTGAATGGGGTGACTCTTGTTATCGCAGAAAACAAACGTGCTTTACGCACACTACATCAACAGGCACTCAACTTGAACGTTTTATCCACTCAAACACCGGGGTCATCGGCATAACAAGTCAAGCAGATGTACTTGCAAGATAAGAGTGCGTCTTGCTTGTCCAAACCTTTTCCTGCGTGTCGTCGTTTGCACAAAAATGGACAGCAGCAGTCAAATGGAATTGTTTCATCACCAAGGTCTTGCACACTACCATCGGTGTAGACTACACAGATAGGCATACCTACATCTGTTCCGGTCTGTTCTTGTGGAAAGAAGTCGATCACCGAAGGTGAGAATATGCGTGGTTGCCCCCCCCTCCCCCCCCTCGGATACAAAACTGCAAATAAAGAGGGTCAAGTCCCAAAGCTTGTCGTCACTACCCCCTCCGGAATCAACAACAGTGTTCCAAGTCGTACCGTCGCAAGTGTCGTCCGGTATTGAATACTGCGATATTATCCTGCCCGTCCCTATCCTCCCCATCTTCTTCATACCCTCTTCCTCGTGGTAACCCAAGGCGCCCGCGTCAGCTAAACCATACGAATGTTTCATGTACTACTGTACGAGCAGTGATCGGAACATCTTTGTTCTTCAAAGACAACAAAACAAGAACAAGAACAAGGTGAGTACTAAGCACACAAAACTACGATCTACCACTCTAGACTACACGAGATCACCACATAAGAAGCCAAGGAGCAATGGCAGGGTTCCACATAAAGCAAAGGCCTGCCTCGCTCAACCCATGTATGCATACAGGTACGCAAGCTTGGTGTTCAACCTTCGACGAAGAAAATTAGCCCCTATAACGTACGTACGCGTTCCCACTGCCTCGTACCTAAAACGTTTGGCCCGGACACCAACATCAACCGATTTATTGCCGGCGAGCGCAGAAGCACGCTCAGCGTTTGTGGAAAACCTTGCCGGGGCTGATTCATGATCACCCCCCCCCCCTTTCTGCTGTGGACAAAAATATATATACATCAAAGCATACTGTACGATGCACGAAAAAGAAACGAAGATAATGATGTCACGTCTCCCCGGTGGCAGCCTTACCCGTTGCCTTCGCCAGCCGTCTCTGCAAGTCCTTCACCTGAATCATTGCCGTCCGCGCCACGAACAAAACACCAGGCGACATCAGTGGACCAGAGCAGGCACAGATGCACCGACAAGGGCCGGCCAGTTCAGAGAAAAAGCGTCAAGTAGTAGGAGTAGTAGTAGTTGCCGAAAATGGACTAGTGCTGCACAAGGCTTGTTTTGTAAGGGAAAAAGGGAAAAATATTTACACAAAACGATGTGACGAGCGCAACGACCCCGAACCATCTATCACACCCATGCCAACAAGTTCCTCCCTCCTTCGGGTATCATTTCGCCAAACGTCTACTTGACACCTACAGCAACATGTCCATATGCCCCACCTTCTTCTCGCAGAGGGTGCTGTTGCGAAGGGCATACTTCTTCATCAGCCACTCGGCCTCCCTGGCTCTCAGCACACTCTCTCTCTCCGACGCCACGCTCTCCCTCAGCCGCGACACCTAAGGCCAGGTCACAGACACCCACGTTGCACCGCCATGATAACAAAGTGGTAAACAAAGCAGCCCTGGTGTACATCACAGCTGAGGCACACGCGCCACATACCACACAGAATGACAGGAAAGTCGAGAACGTGATACACAAGAAGAACATCGTCACGTCAAATCAAGATCATCGTACCACATTTATTGCCGCAAGGTTGTCATTATCGCTCTACGCTAGATGCAATACCGGATTGACAACACCCAAATGTTTTGAAGTCGACGCTCAACACTGACGAAGAAATACTATTGTGGCATCGATACCATACAACCGCATGCGTTCACACAGTAGGTCGAGAAAGGGAGGAATGCCCCATTAAGCAATCGCGGATACTAGGCGAAGGCAGGCAGACAGGCACTCACCCGAACAAAAGCGATGACGATGCTCGAGAACCTTTCACCTTTCTTTGCAAAACGATAACACAGAACGGCCACTTTAGGACGGACCGTGTCCCACAACATCAAGCCGTGTGAGCTGTCAACACGATTGCAACACGAGAGCACCGCTCGCTTCTGACCTCTGCCTCTAGCACTGCAACCTGTGCCTGACGTTCTCCGCTTCCAAGGCTCGCTTCTTGTCGCTCGGCTTTGACGGTTTCGACCTTCCTCTCCAGTTCTTGCTGTCATCATGACATCATGGCATCATGGCATCACGGCGGCGCATAGAAAAGTTGAGAATTTTGGGAAGGGGGAGGAAGAAGGACAGAAGGGCACCAAAGAGAGAGAGAGAGATGGAGAGTGGAAGAACGTGAGAGACAGGCCCGCAGGGCGAAGCCGACAGACAGAAGAGAAAGAGAGGGATAGGGAGAGAAGAGAAAGGGAAAGAAAGAAAGGAGAACGCATGTGGGAATAAAACCACTCGCATCAGCTACATACAATACTTGCACAGTGGAGGCTGTTTCCGGGGATACGCTACTCGTACAAAAGGAGATGCTTCGAAAGGAAAGGGATAGTAAGCGAGTCGGTTATTGTGCTTGAACGCAGCTTGGAGACCCGAACCAGAATAACTCTGCAGGACGAGGGTTGGCCTTCTTCGAGCACAAGCTCTTGACAGAAACAGCAACAGCACACAACAGCAACAACAACAACAACTGTTGTGTGTGGATACTTGGACTTGTATGGGTGATGCAGGGACTAAATAACAAAGACGGCTCTCCCTCCATCAATCTCACGTTCTTCGATACCACTGCAGACAGCCGTGCTTCCATCTCCTCCAGCTCTTGTTGCTTTGCCTCCCAATCTGTAACTGAAACCGTCGGTGGAGAAGACGCCTCCCTATCATCGCAGCAAAACAGAAACGAAAATAGGACGTCTCGTTGAAAAAAAAAAAAAACTGACGAATTGCGGGCAACCAGGTCCCATTACAATGGCATGGTGACATATCGACAACCTCACATGAATTGGTCATCCTCTCACAACACGCGAAAGGGTAGAGAAAAACTACAGATAGTACCAATTCAGAGCAACGAAAAAATTCCGCAGAGTACGTGGTACACAACAGCGCTAGTTATCCACCTGAACAGGGTTTGGAGCGATCGCAGCAATAACATCATGACTTTTGGAGGGAACTCAGCAACGACACCATGACTTTGGGGTCACCTAGCCGCCGCCTTAGCCTTGAGCGCCGACGCTTGTGTAGCCAAGCCCTCAAGCTTCTCGTGCAGCGCCCGGTTCTCATCCTGTTCCATCCGGAGCAACGCCAGGGCGTGCGGTTGGTTCGCAAGGCAGAATAATGCAGACAAAACCCCGAGCTAATGAGGGCTGCGGTTGAGGTGTACATCCGGCGATCAAACCACAACTACCACTGCCGCTCTGTTCGTGCAATGCTTCATCTATCATCCCGCCCCCCGACAACACACCATCCACTATGCATCCTTGATGGGCTCATCAGGCGTGTCCTTAGTTCTCTCCGACAAAACAGCGAGATACCTCAATCTCTACTTCAGAAATATTTTCGCACCTCCAACGCCTCTGCCTTTTGAGCGTAGGCCCGCCGCTCCGCCTCTAGCTCCTCTCTCCGCTTCTTGTTGTCGGCTTCCTGCATCACGACACCCCAACAAACAAACAAAAGGAGGAGCTTTGTAACAAGGTTTGTTGGTTTTGGCAATCGAGCCGAGGCGTTCAAGAATACGATGGGCGGGGTCTTCATTGATGGTGAAGTAGCCAGCTCAACGACGATGATCTCACAGCGTCGGCCTCGCCAGCAACATCCGAACAGAAACAACACGGGAGTTATAGCCGTCCAAAGACCCGCATACAATTGAGACTAGGCTCTCGCTCCTCCTTCCATCATCATCATCACCTTACGCAACCGCCACAACAATAATAACAGCACAAGCAGCAGCCATGACACCACCAACAACGACTACACCAACTACACTAACAGCAGCAGCAGCAGCAGCAGCAGCAGCAGCAGCAGCATCCATAACACCAACAACAACTGCTACACCCAAAACGGCAACAGCAACAACAACCCCATAGCAGCAGCAACAGCAACAGCAACAGCCACAGCAGCACCACAAACAAGAACAACAATATTTTGCTCCACAATCGAGACCCCTACCAGCTCTTGCATCCGCCGCTCTTCCTCCGCCGCCCTCCTCGCCTCGGCCTCCCTAACCTCCTGCTCCCCGGCGGTCACGCTAGCGGCGATCGCCTGCTCCGACAGTTCCACGTTGATGGCAAGCTCGTTGGCGGCGGTCTCCAGGCGAAGCTGGAGCTCCTCGCGCTCCCCCTGCCCCCTCTCAAGCATGCCGGCCAGGCGTTCCACCTCCTGCTCCGAGTGTGCGCGGGCGGCTTCCAGGTCGGACACCGACGCCGCGTGCTTCTCGCGAACAGCCTCGAGCTCGGTCTGGTGTTGTGGGATGTTGTCGCGGGAAAGTGAAAGTGAAACCAAACGGGGAGGGGCGAGGGTTGTCGTCAAGCCCACGACTAACTTCTTCAAACCATTAGACTACCTAGTCAGCACTGACATCTAATGGCTGGAGTTCGGCTTCTATAGGGCGTAGTAATGTTCTGCATGCCTTGCGTTAGCAGTTGGAACACCGACCACGCGTCGTCGAGAGGGCGGGGCGTTGTTGCCACACGGGGGTTCCATCGGTGCTATCCAGGTCATACCCTCAAGGAATGAGGACTCTTCCAACATAACCTGATGCTGGGATTGCCGCCTTACATACACGCACAGTCATGGACGTTCGCACCCCGAGACGATATTGTTTAGGACACGCCGGATTTTGAACAAGCAGGCGGAAAGGGTGCGGAGGGGAGCTAAACTCTGACTTGGTTTTCTTTTGAGCGGGAGGCACCACGTTCTTGCAGAAAAAAAGGAATGCAGCAGATGTAATCCAACTGATTGCAGAGTTTCCTACTCGAAGCCGTTGTTGTAGGCTTTTGAGATACTGCAAGGAATTCCTGCATTCCTGTTGGATGCACAAGCTAAGTTCGATAAACTCTTAATTCACCTCGAGCGATTTGACCTGCTCCAGAAACGTGTGAGCCTCGTCTAGGCCGAAACTCCGAAGGGCTTCCTGCAGCGCAAGTTCCAGATCCGCCACAGCAGCGTAGCCATCAACACAACAACGAATTCCACGGGGGAAGGGAAGAAGAAGATTCAGGTTTCTAACCCTACTTGGTTTACCGACCACGGCTGAGTTTTGCAATGAACAGGACGCTCAGAGGGGGCGAGAGTCAAGACGCGGTGTAACCACACCGCGTATCTACGGAAAGGACTGAACAGATTGCAGGAGTAGGGCACGAGAAACGCTGCAATATATCGCTTCGTGGGCGACTTTTGGCAGGTGCTCTTCCCTGTATTTGCGATCTGTCGCCTACACCCCCGGGGCACCCGAATGCACCAATTCCCTATTCACACCCGCTCGATCGGCGGCGAGTGGATCACCGCACGTATGCGCGGCACGGGTACAGCACACGCCACTTCAAGGCTCGAGCCTATCGAACACTTGGTGAGTACAGTCACGTGCGCACCATGTCGGCCATAAGCTTCTCCAGCTCCTCTCCCAGGTTGTCCGAGGCCTCCTTGCTCAGCCGCCGATCAGCCTCCCGCTCCTTCCTCCCCTCTTCGTCCTCGCCTTCCTCCTCCTCGTCACCGCTCGTTGCGGCGGTAGCTTGAAACACCCGTCCCAGCAGGTGCTCGAGCACCCCTTCAACCACCCTCGCCGCCTCCGCTTTCTGCCCCCTCCCCCCCGTTTCTTCCGCGAGCACCGCCTGGAACAGCAGCTCGTACGCCTCCTGCAAGGAGGCCTCGAGAACGGCGTGTTTCTCGATGACGCGGGTGACGCTCTCGCTGGCGGCGACGAGCCGCTCGAGCTGACCCTCCAGCGCCTTCTTCGCGCCCACCTCCTGCCGGTACCTCTGCCTCCAGTCCCCCAGGTCTGCCGTCGTCCTCCTGTGCAACCCCTGCATCTCGCTCCGGAGGGAAGCCACCGTAGACGCGTGCTCCTTCTCCCGCCGCGCCGACTCCTCCGCCAGCAGATCGCGCTCCGCCACCAGCTCCACGCACCGTCTCCCCGAGGAAGCCGCCTGCGTCTCGAGCTCGCCGATGCGGGCCTCCAGGGCTTCTTTGTCGAGGTCCCACTGGGCCTGCGCTCCAGCCTTCGACACTGCTGCTGCTGCGTCGAGCTCTTCCCGCAAGCGGTCAGCCTCCTGGCGCAGGGCGTCGCCCCGTTGCGCGGCGGCCGTGAGGTCGGCCTTCATGGCGGAGACGGCCGCGTCGCGCTTGGCCAGGCGCGTCTGGAGCGAGCCCCGCTCCTCTCGCAGGAGCTCGTTGTTGGTCTCGAGGTTCTCGACCGTGGCTCTGAGCCGCTCCACGCTGCCGCTGCCGCTGTCGCTGCTACTGTCGAGCTTCTGGGTGCGCAGCAGCGCTAGCTCCTTGTTGGCCTCCTCATGGCTCTGGAGCAGCGCTGTATATCGCTGCTTGGTGTTCGCCTTGCTGGCCTTGAGTTGCTCAACCATCTCGCTCCTCTCGTCCAGTGCTCGTCGGGCTTGCCGGGCCACTTCCTTCAACCTGGCCACTTCCGACTCCGCACGTGAGAGGTCGGAGGCGAGTTGCGAAGCTTCTTGCCCGGCCACCGACGTGATAGTGGCCACTTCTCCTTGTTGCTGGAAGACTTTGAAGCCAACACCTGCTGCTGCTGATGACGAGGTACCTCGTATTGCCGAGCCAGGCTTTCGTCTCCTGTCCGGCGTTCGAGCTGGCGTGTTGACGACATTTTCCTTGTCCAGCTGTTGGAGAACGCCTGGCGAGAACAGGCCTCCTCCGCTCCCTGCGTCTCGTGCCCCTGGCATGACTTCGGCGTGTGCAAGCTAGTGTAATGCAAGAGGCAAGCCGCAAGGGAGAGCACGAGCCGCCAGCTAGCGGCGGGTTTGCTGCCGTTGGTCATTCTTGACGACGAGAGATACCGCCTTCTGAACCAAAATCGAAAACCTGAAAAAAAAAGAGTCACGGCCGATCGTTGAGGCCTAAAGGCCAGCTACGAAAGGGCATGCACAAGCACTGTCGATTTAGGCGACTCCCGCTCTGACTTGGTTGCGCGGCTGTACATCTGCTACATCACATGTATACGAGGAACTCTTGGCACCAAAGAGTTGAGGAGTTGTCGCGTAATTTCACTTTGGATTATAGACTACAATACGGCGCAGTGTAAATTTTGAATTTGTCGGTGGGTCGGGCCCTCCGTTCTGCAGCTGGAAGCTTGATCCACAATTCCACGACATATCTTGAGTGTGCAACCACCCTTCAGTCCTGGACGCACACAAGGGGACACAACACTCAGTACAAGCCATCGGTCTACTTCAGTATGCTCTGCTGTGTGACGCCTCTTGGTCCACCATGCTTGTGGGAGGCACCTGTGATACGCTGTTTGATGCCTCTCCTCGGCCTCTGACATGCTGTACACGTGTCTCCCAAGCCACTTGTCCCCTTATTGGTAAACGTCTGTGTCTGTGAATAGCCTTGAACTGGAAGAAATCCTGACTTGGCTTCAGAATACAGTGTGTCCACATGCATTTCCTACCAAGGTGCTTACGTCCCTGGGGACTGTTAGTCTACAAGCAGAATAATGCCCTCTCCATGAGCGCATGCCATATTCGTCTGGACCTCTAATTTGCAACTCACGGTTCTTCGAGGGCTAAACGAACGATTCGGCACGTGTTGGTTGGTGTTCGATTGCTACCTATGGGTGTGAAGCACGCCATGATAACGGGTACAGCAGTGCAGCACGGCGCCGACTTCTCGTACTGGTACTACAGCAGAGTCCTGCCCGTCATGAAAGGCAAGCAATCATGCGCCCAGTCGCGCTTGAAGCTCGGTACCGCGCAGGAAATGCCCCTCTGCACTGAATTTCATTTACAGCCGCAACCCAAAAAAACACACAACCCCGTCGACCGATAAACTCGCCGGACAACATTCTTCAACATGCTTTCCCAGAATGTAGGTATTCCAAGCACCGAACGTTCTAGAACGTTGCGATGAGGGTCGGCAGAGCCTCAAAGTTGCCCCAAGTATACTCGAACACTGCTATAGACACGATCTCTCGTTTGCATTGAACTGGTTGTGATATTCCGGGACGCGTTATAGTCGCACGACATCGCGACAAGTGGCGGATCGATCCTGAAAAAACGGTAACACGACATGGAGCATTGAATCCATACGCTCCGCTCGCGAACCGTAGCAAGCACTCGACTTGTGCAACAAATGGGGGGGGATAGGAAAGAGGTCATGCTTATCTACGACGTTCACCAACAACTCACCCAATGTGTTCACAGAATGGCGAAGAACCGCCCCCCAAAACGTCAACAGAAACACGATGACCTGAGAAGGATCAAGGTTCATCAAAGCATTTTCGTATGCCGCGGCTTGTCGGCACCACGGTAAGCCCGCCCAAACTCTACCGAACAGGTGTGGGTCATGCCCTAGGCAAACGATAACATTCCGCCCTCCACACCACCCGACAATTACGCCACAGACAACAAACATACAACACATTTTGCCCACAGCGTATTACAGTTCCGGGTCGTCGTCCAACAACAATTCTGCGTTAGGTGCCGGAGCTGCCCCCGCCTCGAAGATGCTAGCGCTAGCGGCGCCCAGGTCCTCCTCGCTGTCCGGCCCGGCGTTTGCGTTGTCAAGCGTCATCGCGTCCAGCAGCTCATCCAACCGCACCTCCTCCTCATCCATCTCTTCGACGTCTTCCATCGCCCCGTCCCCATCAGCCACCGCCGGCTTGGCAGCGAGGCCCTGCTTGTAAAGGTTAACTTGCCGCCGCATGTCCTTGTCGCTCTCGAGCTGCTGCAGGAAGCGCTCGTAGTCCTTCTCCGCGGCCGCCTCGTCCCTCTTCTCGCTGACCCCGCCCCCTCCTCCGCCGTCGCCTCCGTCCTTCTCCAACTCCCCGAGCTTCCAATGCCGGTCCGCCTTCCCACCCCCCTCCCTGTCATGCCGAGGGTACACCTTTCGTACGAGAACGACGTCCGGCAGGCGTCCCTTAAGGTCCCCCGTTGCCTCCCCCTCCGGGAGGTTGGCGGAAGAAACGTCGTATCCTAGCACCGTGTCGCCCGCCCTTAAGATGTGCCCCAGGTGCGAGACGGCGGTAACGCGGTCGTCATTTCGCCCGAGGTCGCACTCTCGGGCCAACTCCACCTCTGCAACGCGGGCCTTGCGGATACGGTGTCCCCGGCGGGGTGCCGAGGGGCGCGCTTTCTCTGGAAGAGGCTCCGTGCCGAGCACCACGTACGGGACCAAGCGGGTGCTGCTCAGTAGCGACGGGAACTCGTACCGCCAGTACTGAACAAGGGAGTTATAACAGAATGGGTCCGAGAGGGGCGGAGTAGGTGCTCAGTGCTCCGTGTCAGCGTAGCCGACGGAGTTGTTGGCATAGCAGTCAGGCACTTGTGAAAGGGTGTACTAGCAAGAGCCTTCCATCTATTGTTTGAAACCAACCGCCATGTTTCGCTCCGCGAATGCACAGGGGACCGTGTTAGTTAATGACTAATCTGTGCAGCAAGGCAGTAGTAACCAAGAGTCACAGTAGACGCCCAATGGCTCTTTGCGCACGGGCGGGAAGCTACTGTCAGGCTGTTGTGATAACGTGAATCACCACCACTACCAACAGAATAACGGCGTCGCCCCGATCCCCGTCAATCTCCCTATCGCGTGGGCATGTACCTCGCGACCTAAAGCGTGCTCATCAACAGCAGCAGCAGCAGGAGCAGCACTTGGGGCCATCAACGAACGAGAAAAACAAAACTCGGTATCGATTGCTGCTGCTGGCTGCTGCTAGGCATGTCATGTTGTTTGTTCTGCACTTTCAGAGTTTACACGTTGAGGACGTGTATGTTGTCATCGAATCAGCAGGAGTTCTTGTTACTTTTCCTGCCCTTTCTCCACCTTGTTCCTGCGGTGCTTTCCTATATCGAGAAGGATTTAGTCATTTATTTCGTTCACCGGCCGTAAGTCGAATGTGGGTTGCGTACGCACGAACAAATCGCTTTCCACAATGCTTGGGAACATTGCCAAAGAAAACAACCAGGTCGCGTGAAAGCCCCCCACCCCAGCACCCACGGCTCCAACGCCAGAAGGTTGCGAGAACATAAACGGAACCCCTCAAGACAGCGTTGGGTCACTAACGTGTCACCTTCTCTTCCGTAACGTCGGCCGTTTGCGCGGTCAAGGGATCGACGAATTGGACCGCGCTCGTTATCCTCTGCGCGACCGCCAGCCGCGAGATGTTGCCGAGGGATTCCGCCAAGCGCTTCGGCAGCAGAACCAGGTCGTCCTTGCACACCGGCACCAAGGTCACAAGGTAGGTGTAGTGGAAGTTGAAGATGTTGGAGTGGTTGTCCGCCGATACCAGCTTCTTACTGTGCTTCACCTGTTGGTGTGGTGTTGGCGAAAGATCCAGAGGCAGGTGTGCGTGTGTCGAGTGTCGTGCCGACAATTTGTGGACACGCATTTATGGGTGGGTTGGCGGGGCGACACGGCCTCCTTGGCGTTGTTGCCCCCATCGTGAAGGTCCCCTGGGCACGTGAAGAGGCTAGCCCGCGGTATCAAACACTCACCTAGGGCCAAAACATCGAAGGATGAAAGCCCCATCGTGAAGGCGCGGCAGGTTACGTAGCTACCAACAACGCCGTGTCGGCACACAATGGCTCTCTGGACGCCATCACGCGAACATGGTACGCTACAAGCTACGTGTGAAACCACCAACAGACAGCAGACAAGTTTAATCAATATCGCGCTGCGGGCTGCCTTGGGAGTGCAAACGAAACAGAACTTTCCACGAGATCGACTCGCCTTGGTCGGGACCACCCCCTCCAAAAAATCAACGAAGCGCGCGGAGTGGCTTTTCTCAGTAAAGTAGAAGTCCATGCCGTCTTTGAACGTCTGCATTCACCAGAGAGCGCAACGGGAAATGAAAAGGGACGTGGGGTCAAGCTAAAGCAGTGCATGAACAGGCGGCGGTGAGAGGCGTGGGGGAGACGGCAATCAACCCTGGCTGGCAACGCAGTTCCACTCGCGATGTAGACAGTAATGCTGTGTCCATCAAGCGTGCCGATGAACACGACCAGCACAGCAGCAACACAAAAAGTGGAAGTACGGCTATGATTTGGAGTAGCGCTGTCGATGCTGCTGGCCAAGAGTTACGGCCAGGCACAAAGGGTACCGAAACACACAAGCGTCCGCGCATCGCGAACCGGTGGAGTGCAGATGCAACCTTCCAAGCGCGATTCAACTATAATGGTGCTGCTTGACAATGGGCTCTGTAGACCGATCGCAGCAGTACTGCAAACATTCCGCCTACAACATCCGCACCTGAATGTTGGTGCACTGGCTGTGCGCGTTGTGCTTGAGGATGAGCTGCTCGAGGTAGAAGAAGGTCCTCTTGTGGTCCACCCTCTGCCGGACTTGTACCACCGCCGTCCAGGTGTTGTTCGTGAACGCGGCTGCACAGGTATCGCACTGCTGGTTCCGCACCACGAACGTCACCACCATCGCCTGCTGCAGTACCGCACCGTTACCGACTTCCTTCTGGACCGTGAGCTTGACCTTGAGCCGTCGGCTGTGAGGCTCTGTCCAGATCCAGGAGGCGTCCACCAGCTTGACCTTCTTCAAGCCGCTGATCTGGACCATTCCGAGCGGGGGCGAGTATTTGGTCTGTACACGTAGGCGTAGACGACCACAGCTAGTCTGTGGGACCAACAGCAGAAGCAACTCGGTCCCAGCCCCCAAACGCTTTGAGAATAGGGATCAGCAAAAATAAGCAATGGTCCCACCATGTACCGACACACAGCAGCGCTCTAACTACCAGAAAGTGTACGTTGCCATGTCTCACCTTTCTCAAGCACACGGCCATGAGCTCCCGAGACTCGAGCTTGCATTCCACCCACCCAGGCCTCAAGTAGCGCTGGCACCCGCGGCACTGGTGCATGGTGAGGTTGGTGGCAATGCCCTCCGTGATGTCAACTTGTGTCCTGATGCACAGGACGCACATCGACGTCGGGTTGGGCGGGATGGGAAGAGAGCACATGCAGCACAGGATTGTGGGCATTTGCTTCTCCGGCTCCGGCGGAGGCAGGGCGGCGAGCCCATCGGTGGGAGGTGCAACAACCTCCATGACGGATATATTTGATTGATTTCCCGTCCCTTTCGTGCCGAATCCTTCTGCTGCTATCGAACAGCGAAAACGCTACTATACTCTAAACTAGCAGAGCTCTGGGGTAATGTCGAGGCCGGGAGTAGAGGGTAGGGGGGCGGACGGGGAGAGAGCGAGCAGTGCTCCCTTGATTTGGGTGGGTGTGGCCAGTGCGCCAGTGCGGTGGAATTACTAGAGGCCCCGTGATATGTAAAACACCCCCTCGTCAATTTCGCCCCCGCGGCCCAGGCTGGCAAAGCAAAGGGTGGCCACACAAGCCTCACGCACCCTCCTTTGCACGCCCAACTCCCCCCCGTGTCTACTCCAATCTGCAACTATGGGAGAGCAACTCAAGTTTCGCGGCCAGCTGGTGGCTCATGAGGACTGGGTCACGTCCATCGCGGCCACCTCGGAGGTGAGAGGGAAGTCAGCCTACCCAAGGGAAATGGCAAATATCATTTGAAAAATGAACGGACCGTGTGTGTGTATCCGGCCTCCCCATTGGGTGTATGTGGACGTGCGGACGGGACCGCGCGTGGCACAGCAGCTAGATAGATGGAGGGTCATTCTAGTCCTCGAGGTGGGGATGCCATCAATTTACCTATTTTTATATGGTTTGCAGCTGGCAAAGACGCATTGCTTCCGGCAGCGAAGAGCCGATTCAGGGAAGCCCTCCTGGGTTGAAAGTCACAACGAAACCCCGATGGGAAGGTACTGCTGTACGTATCTGTTGGGTGGCTGATTGCCCTGTCAAGCAACATAATCGTATATGAAGACTCTGTTCCGCCGTAACCATAGACTGCAGTGTTTTACTAATCATGCTGTGTTTGCGTTTGTTTTTATTTTTCTCTTTGCTCATGGTTTTCAAACAGAACCCGGACATGATCGTGTCCTCGTCCCGCGACAAGAGCATCATCGTCTGGAAGCTTCAGCGCGGGGAGGACCAGTACGGTTACCCCCACCGCTCGCTCACCGGCCACTCCCACTTCGTCTCTGAGGTCGTTATCTCCTCCGATGGACAGTTCGCGCTGTGAGTTGTTCAGATTCATCGTCTGTCTGGACACGACTGCTGCTGCGCGCGCGAGTGTGATGTCCGCTGCTGTGTTGCAAGATGGTGCTGTTTCACGCGATGGTTCCTTGATGCAAGCTAGCGCTTGATCGTTCCCTGTCCAGAGCTGTGCGTACTGGGCGCCGTACGTACAAAAAGTTCCAGTTGCACCACCAGCACGGGAAGAATTGTCAGCAGCATGGACATATTCAGCATTTAGGCCCTGTTCAGTGTTGTCGGTACTGTAGCGCTGCTCGATCCTGCGCCGAGCCACGAAGAACGTGTCGTTCGCCCAGTTGCCACATACGTGCTATTTACTACAGGACAGAACAATCAGGCAGCACGTTGCAACTAGGCCGACGAGACTGACAGCAACCAGGATACTCTCTTGAGTGGCTCAGCGCAGGATGGAGCAGCGCTACAGTACCGGCAACACGTAACAGGGCCTAAATGCTGAATACGCCCTTGCTTGGTTCCTCCCGTGCTAGCTTGCAGCGGATCGATCTGCCGCGCCCTTGTTAGCAACATGAAGAACGAGAAATAGACACGAGAATTACCACAAGCCGTGGTATTCAAGCACATGTTCTGATGTGTGCGTTACCTTGAACCAGAGGGTCACGGTAGATTATTCAGTAGCCCCCGGAAAGGAGTGCTGCTAACAACGTGCAGAAGGTGCCGGGCGCGAAACCTATCGACAAGTCGCAAGGCCTACATAGGGGCGGATGAATCTCAGAAACACCATCTCTGCGTTTGAATCGCATTCTCCAGTTGCCCAATATCCCGCATACCACCCTTCCATCGGGTTCCTTTGTCATTTTCAACAGTCTCGGCCGTGAGCTGCCGTCGATGTCCTTGCTGTTGTTTGTCTGCGTTGGGTTCCTTGAGTAGGTCCGCTTTTGTCACCTACGCGGCGTGCCCACCTTAGCACATGCACACCCGGTGCTCCCTCCTGTTCCCCGACGAACGAAATGAACCGGATCAGGTCCGGGTCGTGGGACGGAACCCTGCGGTTGTGGGAGATCCAGTCCGGCCGTACCACCCGCCGCTTCGTCGGCCACGCGAAGGACGTTCTATCGGTTGCCTTCTCGGCTGACAACAGGCAGATCGTGTCCGGGTCCCGCGACAAGACAATCAAGCTGTGGAATACCCTCGGGGAGTGCAAGTACACCATCCAGGAGGACGTGAGTACCGCTGCTGTTGCTGCTACTGTTGGTTGTGATTGTTGTTGGCACTGTCCTGTAAGGGGTGGCTTCTCAGAGTTTGCACATACACCGTTCGTCGGAACGTTCCGAAGTGTAATTGCTGCAAATCATGGGGCATTTCATGTCCTTCAAGATGTCTTGAGTCTCGGATGGTAGGATATTTGGTATTTGTATAATACCTTATGTGCTGCGTTGTATTCGGCAGCGATCGTGACTAACTTCCCATTCAGTGACAAGGGAGTCCATTCGACTCCGCCGTGTTGAAGTGTTTGACACGCAAGGGAGGCGTAAACAAGGAATTTACAGAGGAAGATGTTCCGTAACAAACGTTTTTTAGATTCCGGGTCTCAGCAGGCGTTGCCCCTCGAGCGTTTACGCGCACTGCCCAAAATGGGAAGAGCGTGGTTGGCGAGGGGTGTCATGAACCCGAAGAAAGATTGCCCATGAGGCAACCAGTTTTGAAAGCCTGCCCCGCCTCCTTCGTGCCCGTGCCCAAAAAATTGTGCATGGGCATGAAGTTGTTCCGTGCGTGGTAAGACCTGTCGACTGGTACATGTTTTCCTTGATTTCGTTGAATGATATGACGGCAGCTTTGCTCTGGTGAGTTTATCGCATGTTGTCTGCTGCTGATAAGGTCCACCAGAGTTTAATTTGTGTCACGGTATCAATCCCGTCAGCTTCCTCATTCACCAAGACGTCTATTCAAGTGCTCCCTGCTTGTATGATATCCACACCAGGTATCCGAATTTGGGGTGATCGCTTGTGGCCTTCGTGAGCGATGTCAGTTATTTATTTGCTTTGAGAAGATTCACATGTTTGCCCTCTGCCTCCTTAATCAGGAACACCCTATGACGACCATGTACGCTGCCACGAGAGTGAAATTTGGCAGCTGCAGCCCGCAAATCAACAACTGGTTTCGGATGGAGATGCTTGCCAAGTACGGGTCCACCGGCCCCAATTAGCCATTGGACTTCCCATGTTTTACATGAGCTTGACTTGTGCCTGAAGGAAAGGGCTGGGCTCAGCTTGTTCTATTTGATTTACATAGTCTTGAACAAAAACGATTCCTGAATTCCCTCCGGCTGTGGTTGCCCTGTTGCGCCGCGTTTTCCCCGGATGTTTCGGCTCTGGTAATGAACAGGGTCACACGGAGTGGGTGTCGTGCGTGCGGTTCTCCCCGTCGCCGTCCGCCCCCGTGATCGTGTCGGCGGGATGGGACAAGCTCGTCAAGGTCTGGGCCCTGTCGAACTGCAAGCTGCACACCAACCTCATCGGCCACACCGGGTGAGAAAATACGCGAATCTTGACCTTGCTCTCCCTCCACGCCTTAGGTTCGTGCCGAAATGTGTTGCTTTTGCTTTTATGTTCAGGCTGTTTTTTCCGTTGTACTGCGTAGTGGTGGTGCGGATGTTGGCTTCCCTTCTCTTGGTGCATCGGGTGCGTGACCACGGTGATCGCCTCTCCCCTCTTGTCTTTTGCATGCTACAGGCCACATCGTATCGTAAGGCATATACTTAAAACACGGTGACAAGCAGTCTCTGCTCGCCATTATGTATTGCCGATGCCTTGAGAAGCACACTCCTACTTGTTCCTCCGCACTGTTGTGCGGATCACCACGCGCACGAGTGATGCGGTTTTAACGACCTTATTGTTATATGCATGTCGTGATTACAGGTACTTGAACACGGTGACGGTGTCGCCGGACGGGTCCCTGTGCGCCTCCGGAGGTAAGGACGGCACCGCCATGCTGTGGGACCTCAAGGAGGGCAAGCGCCTCTACTCCCTCGACGCCGGGGACATCATCCACTCCCTCGTGTTCTCGCCCAACCGCTACTGGTTGTGCGCGGCCACCACCGCGGGCATCAAGGTACGCACCAGGCAGGATTACTCTTGATTTTTGATCGCGACGCACAGGGTGAACACTTCTTGGAACGAGCATTTTTCGTGCCCTTGATGATCCTAGATTTACTCCGTTGTTTAGGAGGCTTACCGTGACTTGAACTCTTGTGCATGCCACTTCGGTGGACTCGTCCCGACAATTTCAAACGGGGTATGTGAAATGGCCGGGCAACCTGAGTCGTTACCCGTGGCGGGCAGATATCCACGGGTGCAGTATCAAGGGTGCTGCTGTAGCAGCGAACGAACACCCGCGGCGGGGACCGAGGTTTAAGCGTTTTATAAGGAACGAGCACGATAACGCCTTTCGTGTAGTACCACTGCTGCGGAGGTTTCCTTCTTTTCCTCGAACTTGGTGTTAAACCTTCTCATCCTCAAGCTAATAGACGTGAAGCCATTGGTTTGTAATACATTTATCAGGGCTTTGTTTTTCGACGTCTAAGATGTTGTTTTTGTTTAATTTGTCAGATCTGGGACCTGGAGTCGAAGGTTGTGGTGGACGAGCTCCGACCGGAGTTCCCCGAGGTGTCGATGAAGGCCATCGTGCCGTACTGCACCTGCCTCTGCTGGTCCAACAACGGAAGCATCCTCTACTCCGGGTAAGGGCCGCATCCTGTTAGGAAGCATACATACAATCAAGGAGTAACTACCCGTTCGAGGTATAACCGGAGTCTCTTCCGACCAGTTAGTATCAGGCCGTCGACGATGGTCCGCGAACATCAATCCCTCGTTATCTCAAAAGCTCGCCCAGCTAACTTCTCAATTTCGGTAATTATTGCATGGGAAGCCAAACTCGCCATGGTGCTGACCACGGTACCTGGGTAGCGATAAGTTTGGCGGTAGGGTCTGGCTAACGTGAATGTGGAACACCACATGTTGTTCAATGTGCCTGCTCATACCTACATGAAGGTGGTGTCTTTCTGTGCATGCAGAGCGGTGTATTTGTAGAAATCACCGAAAGTCTTGGTGAATATGTTCAACCTCTCCTTTCGTACAAAAATGACTTGTGTTCCATTACGTGTAGCTATTGGTTTGACGAATGCACTCTTCTAAGAGCGGTAGCTCTGAGCGTCCTTGTTGCATTTCTAAGAAGAGAGTCAATAGGCCGAAACTCCAAAGAATATCTAAGATACGCACCGGTAGATAATAGCGAAGAATCCCGGGTCTCAGCAGGCGTTGCCCCTCGAGCGTTTACGCGCACTGTCCAAAATGGACGGAGCGCGCGGTTGGCGAGGGGTGTCATGAACCCGAAGAAAGATTGCCCATGAGGCAACCAGTTTTGAAAGCCTGCCCCGCCTCCTTCGTGCCCGTGCCAAAAAAATTGTGCATGGGCATGAAGTTGTTCCGTGCGTGGTAAGACCTGTCGACTGGTACATGTTTTCCTTGATTTCGTTGAATGATATGACGGCTGCGTCTCAACATCATGGAGTGTAGTTCGATGTTCGTCAAGTACAGTCTAGTCTGCGCGCGTAATGTAGAACCGCTTGTTAGGTACAACGGCACGTCAGTGCAGTCTTCGGTACGGGTTCTCTTTCTTACAACGCCTCGAGAGTTGACAACTTGGCAAGGAGCACACGTCGAAGAGTATTCCAAACTCAATTGTGACTCCCGTTTCTTGTTCCTCGGTGATTGCGTTTCGCGTTGTTGTTGGCAATTCACCAGGTACACCGATGGGATCATCCGCGCGTGGCACGTGGCCGGCAGCCTCTAAGCGACGTCATGGCCATCTGCATGACGTTCGATATTAGAGCGCGCTAGAACTTTGAGACCTCAAGGGTTGATGGGCATCTGGCTAGGAGGGTATGGGCGGGGGGGGGCGTTATTGCTCATACCATATGCGTGAGGCTTGTTGGTGTGGATCGATCAATTGATCTCCCCATTTTATCCCCTCCTTTATCTTCTTCATGATGAGAGGCTTGGTGTCCTTTTTAGTCTCGTGAGCGGCAGCTGTCGCCGCGGCATCTAGTTTCGTGATGGCCTGGTCCGCTGCTTCGCTTGCCTACCGCACGAATTTACAGCCACTGCGCTCACACCGAGACTTTGAGAGTTTTTTTGCTCGCCCCGATGAGTCGTGCGTGTACATCCATTCATTCGCACCTTCGTGAAGCTGGTACGACTACACCCGATAAAACTAAAACCCAGTTCCTCGAAAACACACCCGACTGGACGAAAACTCAAATTATTTGTGTCCGATTAATTCTCCGAGGTGTGTGTTGCCGGCTTTTTTCGTGGCAATCAAGGCCCTCATCTATTGACTGCAATTTTCGAATCGGCCAAATTTTTTAAATCTCGAAAACCCAGAGAAAGTGATGCATCAATAACCGGAACAAGACAAAGCTCGGTGTATCTGACAGCAAGCTCGTGACGGCAGCAACACAGCAGTGGAGGCAGAGACGCAGAGAGAACTTACAAAAAAGGAGAGGAGATCGTAAAGGAGATTTTTTAATGCGGTACCCCGCACAACCCAAAAACATGTCCTGTCCGATGGTCCCCCCTGAGGGCCTGGCCTCAACATATGATCAGAGAATCTCACCGTGCTCGGTCCTTTCGTGCAATGGAGAATTAACGCGACACGCCTGCTGCCTGGATCGTGAAGATAGACCGGGCGCCCCGTTGAATTTCCTCTCTCCCGAATCGCGGAACCAAAAGGGAGACACGGCTCAACCGCCCAAGGCAGAGATCTGCGCCACCCAGTCTCGGATAAAACCGTTCCCGAACATACATACACATCTGTTCCTCCCGTTGTAGCAGCAGCTGTGGGCAGGGCCGGCTACAATCATGGTGGTGAGTTGAGCTTCCCATGAAGCAGGCAACGGCAACATAACCAAACGCAAGGGAGGTGTGCATGCTTGTGGTGAAACGTTATGTAGGAGTCTCTTACGTTGACATTCCGCAACAAACAGCATGTGTAGTTCCCACCTTCAGCGATGGTCGAGATTGACGAACGACGGAAAGGCTGTTGCCTCGACCAGGTCTCCTCGCCCCACATTTGTCGGGTGGACGCATTCGGCGCGTGACTATCGTCTCCTTTGAGTGCCCTCCGTGGTGCCTTTTTTTCTCGCGCGCTGCTGTGGGGTGTGCTTTGTTGCTGCTCCCATCCCGCCGCGTTTTTCCCAGACATGCAAGCAGCACGGGTGCAGCAAGGTTGGCTCATTCGGGGTTCAAGGCACCCGGACGGCAGAATACTGCGCGACCCACGCTAAAGACGGGATGCTGAATGTCATCAGCAAGAGGTGTGACCACCCAGGTTGCTCCAAGCACCCTTCGTACGGCCGCAAGGGATCGAAAAAGGCGGAGTTCTGTGTCGCGCACGCTTCCAAGGATATGGTGGACGTGTGCAGCAAGAGGTACGTTTGCAGCCGCACCGCCTTCTTTTCGAGTTTAGACTTTTGCGCGAGTGCATATCTTCAGGAGACGAGACAGCGCCCCTACCAGGGCGTGGCGTTGTGGGCGCGGGGGTGTACGCAGTGTTACCTCTTCAAACACCCAGAAAACGCGTGCATAGCTCAGTTTACCAAAGTCTACATCGTCTGTACTATGAAGCTACCATCGCGAATTAATCGTCCGAAGCGGTCGCTTGTATACACTGCTGTACAATGTGTCTGAGATTGTAGTCCTTGAGATGCACAAAAGAAAAGCGGTCTGCGATTTCCTTAACGATCCTTCTATCATCGAGATCGGTGAGCTACAAGCAGGATTTTTTCAAGCTGCTGTGCGATCCGATTTTGAAACGCTCCAAGCACAAATCAACGGCGAATCAGCGCCTATGTGAGTGTGTGGGGCCGCGAACTTCAGCGCAGCTCTTCCCTCACGTGTCCTACTCGTCGCCATAGTCGACTTGAATGCCTGGGGTTCTGTATATGCAGACTAGATCTAACCATAACCAAAAGGTGCTTGAAGCGTTGAAATCCTGCCTGTACCTCACCGATCTCGATGGTGGAAGGATCGTTTGGAAAATCGCGGACCGCTAGTCTGCAGTGTATCACAAGGGCTACAATCTCAGACACTAACATTGTACACAAGCGACCACTTAGGACGGTTAGTTTGCGATAGTAGTTTCGTACTGGAATCACACTTTGGAAAATGACATGTGAAAGCGTTTCCTGGATTATTGAGGAGATTCAACAGCCGCACTTGTTAGACAGACCAAGACGAAGACAAGAATACCAGAGATCGCAAGGAACTACGTTCCCCCGGACAAAGGTCTCCCAGTGTCCCCTACTCCTACAATTCCCAAGTGATAAAACAGCTACAGCTTCCGGCAAATTCATCAACTTGCTCCGGTGTTGCTGCAGAATGCTCCTGTCAAGGGCTTTTGTGCGCAGATCGGCATGCTGCTCCGACGTCGACACAACCTTATCGAGATATCCCCCGACCTGAACAACCCGCGAAAGAAGTGGTACCGCACCTCGATGTGCTTACTGCGAGCTGAGCTGAGGGGGTTCTGCACCAAAGCCACGGCCCCTATTGTCCTCAAGGACCTGGATGCTGCTGCCGCTAGTTTCTTGGACACAAACGAAAGCACTGCACGCACGAACAGAGCCTCCTTCACACCCTCTCTGGCAGCTATGTGCTCGGCTTCGGCCGAAGACATGACACGATGCTCCTTCTACCGTGGCTGATTACGGTACCTCCAACCGTCGTCGCCAACCCTGACACCGAACGCCTGTCCTCCGCGTCGGTGTAGCTAGCGTCTACGTATACCACCAGCCCCAACCCCGATTCCCGTTTATAAGTGATGCCGAGGTCCCTCGTCCCTTTCAGGTAGGCGAGGATTTTCATGACGGCCTTTCAGTGCCTCTCGGTTGGAGTGGGCTACCGCACGCACGGCGAAGGAGACGTCTGGGAGCGAGAACGTCGACACCCACACCATGCCGATGCACCTGCCGCTCCCCTCCTCTCCAGTCATCTCGCTTCGGTTCTAGGTCGGCACCAGGGGAAGCAGGGATGGGCGAAGTCGATTGTACATCAAAGCGATTCACCGTGCTGTCAATGTACGTGGTTTGGGAGATTTTAGGAGTTCCAGCCTCTACGGTCTTTCTCAATGGCACACCCGTCAAACCACACGCACTCTCCATGATCTTTGGGAATGTGTTGTTAAGAGAAGCGTCCAACCCCGCAATCCCCATCAGACCCAGCCACCAAAATGTCATCCGTGTAAATCACGATAATCATCACCACGACTTTGTCTACCATCTTGCGGAAAACACACGGATCCGCCGCGCACTGCTCGAACCCGCTCTCGACTAACTTATCGGCAACATGGTACCTACACATACCACGTTGGACGAGGAAGTGTAGATGAGGCTCACCGCTCGGTGCGGGGAAAAACCGCATAAAATCGTCAAGGCTGAGCGTGCTATGTACGGTTTGAACCACTGCAATGAACCACTGCCTTGCAGTGGTTTAAACCGTAAATAACACACTCAGCCTTCGCGATTTTGTGCGATTTTTCCCCGCACCCAGCGTGGAGCCTCGCGTACACTTCTTCATCCAACGTGGCATGTGTGTATGCCTGTTTAAAGTTCCTGTGGTTGAGGTTCATACCCCCCCTAGCCCTTGCGCCACACGAAGTACCGACGCGAGCATCGAGCGGGCGAATTCACCCATGCTGTTGATGGGCAACCTCGCCACCGAGGCGAGCAGGGCCTCCGCACTCGTCGGCGAAGGCGGCGACTCGTACATCGGGTTTCGGCGAGGGCAACCCGGAAGAGCCTCCGGGCCTCTGGCCCGCGGAGCGCCGGGAGATCCGTGTCGCTGTCGCGGCTGCTGCCGCGACCGCCGCTAACCGAGGGGGCGCCATCGCCTGTGTAGCCCGCGCCGGACTCCTGGGGCGCGGCCGGCGGCGCTGCCGGTGCATCGCGCGCGGGCCGGGCCCCGCGGCTGCCGTCGTATCAGGGTTGAAACCTGGTCCTCCTTACACAGGTTCTCCCTCCACCGTCCCTCCACCCTGGCATGGCGCACCCTCCTTTCCCTCGTGCTCCTCGGTTGTGAGCGCCACTTCCTCCCCTGTGATGGGAGGCAGTGGCTGGGGGTGCGCGGTCGGGACGGCGGGCACGGGTTGCCAGGTGAAGTTTCGAGTAGTGATTGTTTGGTGTTTTTCGGTCAGGTTGTGCACGCAGTCACGGTTGTGGTTGACCCCAGGGCCGAGGTAGTAACATTTTTTTGCTTTCGGCTCTGACTTGTACGTGCGCTTGACCTTGCATACGGCGGGTTTGAGAGACGGGTACGTCACCCCTGGCGGAGGGGGATGCCCGTGCCACATTTCAAGCGGCGATTTATTTTCCGGGTTGGATGTGGTGGAGGTGCAGCACAGGGCGTTGCATGCCCAAGCTATGGCCTCGGCCCAATGGGAGGGGTAGTTCAGCGCTCCGGGGTAACGAATCGGCGCGTGGATACGGGCGGGTAGTGTTGCATCCTTGATCAGACCCGGGTGCTCTCTCAGCTAGAGAGCTGTATGCTGGGCTGTGTGCGGGGTTAACTCCTGCTTGATGCAGCACTTGCGGCACAGCTTTCCGAACTCTCTCTCGCAAAACTCTCCTCCGTTGTCAGGTCTCACGACCATGACCTCGGACGGGGCGCCGCCTCCCCGGTTTTCCGCTAGATACCTCTCTATTGCCTCTGCAGCGTCGGACATGTTCAACACGTCCTCCAGCTCCCTGCCAAGAGTAGCAGATGTACATCGTGGTCACCTTAGCACGAGTCATATGCACGGTCTGACAGAGTGCACACGTGTTTTGTCGGCAAACACAGACCCGTTGGATCGCCGCATCAGAGGAGCTACCAGGCGGGGTTCGCGTAGAGACCAGTGATGGAAGTGCCATCGCAGTTAACCACTTTGGGACGGGGGTCCGCAGGACATGCTTGAGTTTTACTTTCCCAACCGGCGTTGCACTATCACTTGTGCAACCCGAGCGCATTTTGAGGCCGACAACGATACGGATATTTCGTGTTCCGATGACGACACACACTCTCTTCCAAAGCAGCTTCCATCAGGCCCAACGGTTTGTTTTCTTGCAATTTCTATTCGGCAGTATGTAGGCTGTTCTGCTGAGAGGGCGGAGGAGACAACACAGCGCCGACGGGAAAGAATAATGTATGGTGCGTTCCCAAAACTGAATTTTATATACACTCTCTAACGAAATGGTAGAACACACCCACCCACCAAATATACCATTGTAAATTGTAATCTACTGGTGTGTGTGCTATTCTATGANGACGGATCTCGAGAGTACGCCTTATACATACATGCAATTGTTATTTATTGGTGTGTGTGCTATTCTATGGGGCACACCTGATGCGGAGTTTCAGTCGTACTGGGGATCATCCTTGTTGAGCTTGCCGGTGGCTGGGGCCAAATGGAAGAAACGGCCGTAGAACAGGATGAACAGGTCTATGATCGATCCGTGGGACGTCGGAGCCTACAACAACTACCCCCTGGTCCGGGCCCGCATGCCTCGAGACCTGTTCATACTGTTCTACGGCCGTTTCTTCCATTTGGCCCCAGCCACCGGCAAGCTCAACAAGGATGATCCCCAGTACGACTGAAACTCCGCATCAGGTGTGCCCCATAGAATAGCACACACACCAATAAATAACAATTGCATGTATGTATAAGGCGTACTCTCGAGATCCGTCCGCCATCTTCTTCGAAGAACCTCCTTAAAGACAACCCAGTCCCGGACCAGAAGGTGGTTGACCTTCCTGGAAAATGCCAACAACAAACACCTAAGGGGAGGAGTATCATAGAGGTTAACCTAACAATGCATGAAAGAACTGAGTCGTACAACAGCACCTAAAAACACATGGCACAAGGCAGCCTCAGGTTGTACGTTTGGTCAGAGCACCACGGAGCAGGTGGCAATTTCGCCTATTAAAAGCAATTAGGGACTCCAAAACTAGCATTGGTCAGCCGGCTAGCGCGGTCGATGATACTGCTGTGAACCAAACACCTACATGAGAAACATGTGTATGGTTATCTAACAAAGACAAAGCGGCACCAATGTGTACTCATGGCGTTTGATCGTTTATTCATGCAGGATTATTTTCTAGGAAAACTTATCGGCGCTCGAATTTAGGCGAAACTCCACCTGCCTCACGTTTATTTTGGGAGCTTCTGCGCTTGAGGTGCCACACACTCTCCTGCGCCCTCCTGAAGCCGTCATTAGCGATTTTCGCTGCCTGGGCGTAGTGCACGTCCTTGGACTTTGTTACGTATGAGAAGATCCGCATGAGGAATCTGCAGTTCGTCCACGCCACCACCTAACTCGTTTTCCGAATCATAATTGGCTGGCCCACCGCTGCTCCCCACTCTAATAGCAGCGCTAGATGCCGTCATGGTGCTTGCGAAATCCTGCCGTCCTGCCTCCAACCTTGTTGCCGCACTTTTGGCCGTTGTTCCGGCCGCGGGCTAAGATAGCAACATATACAGCAGAGTTGGCCGGAGAAGGATCCGGCGGGGCTGGTTCCTGCTGCTGTTGCTGCTCCTGCGACTCACGCGAGGTCGTCCGGAGCTGCTGCGTGACCGGTCGGGCCGGCGTCCGCTGTTGTGCTCGCTGTTGCCAATTGCGCCCCGGGTGATGTCACTAGCGTCATGCGAGTTCGAGTTACTGGCCGGAGCAGGCTCCGGTGGGTATCGTTCCCGCTGCTGCCGTTGCCGCTGCCGCTGCCTCTGCCGCTGTTGCGGCTCAGGCGAGGCCGTCTGGACCGGTGGCGTGACCGGTGATGTCGGGGTCGGATGTTTTCGTTGCTGCAGAGCTGCCCCCCGCATATTGAGACCAGTGTTGTGCGAGTTCGCACAACATCGCGGTCTGTACATTGGGCCCATGTCAAGTATGCCATCGTCATCCTAATCTTCATCGTTATCACTAGCCTCGTTGGGGTCGAAATCAGACCCGCTGTCCTCCATGCCAAGCTCGCTGTCCTCAGTGCCAGCGTGCAAAGCACGTGTGGATTGCTGCTCGACGGAACACGGACGCTGATGTACATACAGGAATGCCGACTGGCGCTGCCGCTACCACTATCTCAAGCGGTACAAACGACGCCTCCCAGATAGACAGGGCAGACCACGTGGGGCGTAGAGGCCTCCCCATGAGCTCTTTGCGTACCTCTGATGGATGCTTTTCCCTATCCTCCCCTCCACGACGAGACCGTCTGTTCGACGCTTTCGTAAACATATTAATTGATAAAACGATAGGGTCGGGGACTGGACCAGTAGGTACTGACAGTATTCCTAGGACTGGCTCAGAGGGGTGCCAGTACAGCCAGTACTTACGCATGTTACGCACGTCCCGCATCATGCCTCCTAAACCACGTGGAAACCCACCATTGCACCGCATGAGAGGGTGAGAGAGGAGCGCAAGGATGAAGCACAGAACCCGCCGCGGCCTCGGAAAAAAAACAGTCGGGCCTTTATGACTCATCATGTAGAACGGCCAGAAGTTAGTATGCATATATAAAAGTCAATATGTTTTTTTCTCCCCAGCAAAAGATGCAGGCTGGCCACCAGCAGCGTGATCTTAACTAAATGCCTTCCAGTTTTGCTGTCTATATTGCTGAAAAGCAAATACCCAAACCAAAAACAAAAACGAAGGACACAAATTTGTTGAAGAAAAATTCGCACCATCTTGATGAAAAATGAGAACCATCTTTTGCTTTCAAGTTGAAGATGGTTTGGAAGCAGTTTCATGGTGAACATGTTGAATTCGATGTGTGTCACACCCAACCAAAGCTTCATGCTATATCCGATGCGTGTTGTCACACCCAACCCACGCTTTAAGAAAAATTGCCAACATATTGATCGTTCTTCAAGGATTTCAAGGATTCAATCCCTGACTCTGGCGTCCTCAAAGTGGCCCCAAATCACCCAAAATATATGTCCACCTCGTGAAGCCAAATCGCGTACAAACGCGCCTCCGGCGGGCCTCCGCAGGGGCGCCTCCAGCGGGGCCCTCCGGGGCCGCCTCCGGCGGGGCCCCCTCACCAGCCGGGGGGGCGCGGTGGCCAATGTACTGATGATGTCCAGGTTACTGGCTGTGTGCCGCAGCCAGTATTTCTGAGACTGGTGCGCAGGGCCAGTCCCCAACCCTACAAAACGATCTATCAACCATCTGTCCGAGCGCCTGTAGACTCAACAAGGTCAACTCCGGGAGATGAGACAATGCGCGTTCCAGGGCGTGGCGTTGAAAGGGAGCGGTTGCATGCAGCACACCAAACAGGAAGGGTCCCCGTGTATCATCATGGCACCTCCTACACCACTAGTCTCTACCATCTGTGTAGCGCAAAAACGCACCGCAGACTATCCAACCACTGTCCGTATCCCCACGAGCAGGTGCGGCCATGCGGGGTGTACCAAGCGATCTTCCTACGGTGCACCGGGTAGCAAGAAGCCCGAGTTCTGCCTCGATCACGCGAAAAAGACGATGATCGATGTCGTTAGCAAGAGGTGCGCGCACAGCGGTTGCAACAAGTGGCCGTCGTACGGCATGCCCGCCTCCAAAAAGGCCGAGTTCTGTGCAAATCATGCGAGGCCGGGGATGGTGGGCGTGTGCAACAAGCGCTGCGCTCACCCCGGTTGTACGAAGCAGCCAAAATACGGTGTCGCCGGCAGCAAGAAGCGGGAGTTCTGTGCGCCACATGCAAAGGGAGGGATGGTTGACGTGTACAACAAGAGGTGCGGCTTTCAGGGCTGCACGAAGGGGCCATCGTACGGCGTGGTCGGCTCCAAGAAGCGGGAGTTCTGTGCGCAGCACGCGAAAGAGGGTATGGTGAACGTCTGCAGCCGGAAGAGAGCGAGAGATCTGAGGGATGCGCGCCTCGCCGTCGAGGCGGCCGCTTCTGCCCGCCCCAAGCTAGACTCGCAGCAGCAGGCGGGCGGAGACTCCAACGTGAACGGCGGGGTGTACAGCGTCGCCAACTCCTCCGCCAACTACTCGAGGACCTTCTGCGGATCAGGAACTGGCGGGCGCACGGGCGGCGACAGCGGCAGCGGGGGAGGCACGCCGTTCCAGCGGCAAGGTCCTGGCGGCATATCCTTCCTCAGCGACACCCATCCCATAGCTGGAGGTACGGAGAGCTTCGACCGGCACCTCTACTCCCCAATGGACATCCAAACATTTGCCGGGTCCATGATAAGGCAGGGTACCACCGCCGCCGGCGGCGGGGGGGGGGCACTCGGCGGTAACATGTTCGAACTACAGGGCGGTGCGGGCGCGACTACCTCTTCAACCAGCAGCGGGGACCCTCACGCCGGCGCGGGGGGCGCTCTGCAGGGCGCGCTGGCGGCGGCAACAGCGGTCCCGCCCGCCAACTCCGCGGAAGACGCCGCCGTGGCGGAGCTCGTGATGGGGCTCAAGAACAGGAGAACCCAGGACGGGGAAGGGGTTGATGATGGTGATGATGATGCGGAGGGTGCTCGAGGCGTCACGCCTGCCAACAACGAGCGGTCGATCTAGCTGCAGCGAAGGTGCACCGCGGTTTAAGAATTTTGCACGTTCTCTGTTCTTGCACGCGAACACATGACTCTGATGAGTGGTTCATGTAGAAAGGACGGAGAAAAAATATGTAATAAAACGTTGAAATTGTGTCAACAGCACCATCGTTTCTTGTTATTGTGTTCCAGCAGCACTCTCGTTTGTTGATGTTGGTGTTGTTTTTAAGTTCCGCTTGCTTGTTTCGTGGCGTTTGCCGTGGTTGCCCCTCGCGTGCGTCTTGATTCGGTCCCCTTTCCTGACGGCGAACGTTTGCGTCGTTGTACAAACAACTCCATCACCTCGAAGCCGTCGTTGCATCTCGACGTTGAACCCCCCCTGCTACTTGTACACGTGAACACCGGTGCGGATAGCCCTATGAGATGGGGGGGAATGCTCGTTTATTTTATCGTCGTTCCCCCATCGGCGATACGCAACGTGAGGCCAAGTATCGCCGTCGCGGGTCCAAGGATCGCTTTTACCCGTGGACAAATAACATCAAACAACATTTACCCGACCGAGAGTCAGTTAAGAACATGAGGGTTTTTCAAAATCCAGTGGTGAAGTGATGATGAAGATAAAGAAGAAAATAGAAGCAACAAAAAGGAAACTCGCAAAGGGGAACGAGAACAGAACAGCGGCGAGTAAGGAGTCTCATGTGTTTGTCCCCCTCTCCCTGCTGCTCTGGCCTTCCGCGTTGTTGCAGCTACCGCTGCGACATTTGGGACACTTGGGCCACATACCCCTGGCAAACGCTCGCGATGGCCGTTCGGAGCCCGTCAACCCTAGCCCTCGCGCGCGCACCTCGCGAACCACGCCCTGATGACATGGAAACCTCGGAGACGATGAGACGATGGTCAGATCAACGTAACCCAAAGGGTTAAAGAAGTGGGTGAGGGAGACCGGGAGAGCGGCGATTTGAAGCATCGGTCGGTGTCATGCATTGTTCACGTCGGGCCGCTTTCTGATTCGTCTTTCATCGAAACTCCAGGAGGGAGCTAGGTATTTGTCGGTTGGGTTTGGGCGTAAAATGAGGGGTTGCCCAATAGAAGCGAGCGGTTCTGCCCTCACCGTGAAAGCTCAACGGCGTTTCCACTAAGCAGGCGATAAAAAAACAAGCATGCTCCCGAAGCGTCGTGAGGTATTTGTGGAAGGGGGCGCGGAGGAGTCGAATGACGGAATACAGGTTTGCGGCGGTGGGCCGTTTGGCGTGTGTGTGTGCGAAAGGGAGAGAGAGGAAGGATCACACGACGTAATGGCTCTACAAAAAAGCCTCCTTGTTGATTCATCGAAGGAACGAAAAGACTCTTGGCAAACTTGTGTATCTTATGGTGTGAATTTGTCGAGGCAAAGACGCTTGTATCTCTCTCTGACGCTTGTACAGCAGTGCATGTGGGCAATTTTTCCCTCTTGGTGAAGTTACGAAGAGAAGCTACGAAGAGAATCACGTGGCCTCCATTATTAGTCAGGCAAGCTCGTGGGCAAAAATGGAGGTAAGAACAAATAGGAGCATTCGGATCCCTGCCGTGGTACCACATACATACATAGCTCTCCTCCGATAAGACTTGAGGCAAGGCGGGAAGGCTTAAATCGAGTTTCGTGCAAAGCCGCTCACCCATATTGACCTCGCAGCTGACACCACCTTCTCATGCTGCGTATCAACTCCCAGGTGTGTACTTCGACACAACGCGTGTGTACCTTTCGTCGTGGACCAGTTAGATCCACTACTACAATCGACTACTAGACTACTCGTTGCTGCTGCTACTTCATGACTCTACTGCTGTGGTGACCGCCACCTGTTCATTTGCCTCGATGATACGTTACACACAAGAAAGACTAAACTCCATTGCTGTAAATCAGTATCACTCCTAACCTACTATCCTATGTATCCCCCTCCCCTTCAACGCGTTTACTTACACGAAGGACATAACATTGTAGATTGCAAAATGAGCCGGAAACAGCCACACTCAAATCTACAGTACACCTCCAACTGTTGAAATAAAAAAAAACAGTTTTTTTTTGTAGTGCGTGTGGACTACATGATGAACAATGGTCGCCTAAAACAGCAGCGAAGTAGTTTCTAAAACAGTAACTTGTCAAACGACACTGCGCCATGTTCCCTGTGAAGGCCACATTCCACATAAATAATTGAGAATGTATCTGCCTATAAAGATGCTTTTGTTCTTAGCTCTAACTGGAATTAGACAACTCAGTATTAGGCTTAAACAAACTCAAAATAAGCAAAGTCTCCAGTTGGTTTCAATCCACATATTGAAAAGACTTCACCACATCCCTTTCGACTGAGGTTATATCTCGAACGGGTAGTCTTTCTGTGAGGTTATGTTTACTTTCTTAATATTTCCACCTACCTGCGGCCACGATGGGCGGTTTCCTTGTTCGTTTTTTCGACGGGACATCTGCAAGACGAATGCACAAGTGCGCCGGGAGGGTGTCACATGCCGTACGATAGACAGGGGTGTGAGGTGGAGGGCAGAATGGTTGGAGAATTTCGGACTTGGGACTTTCATTGAGTTGGGGGAAACACGCAGCAATGGCAAGCCGGACAGGTGTAGGGTTGAATGTGACACGATGATTTGGCAGTGCTCGCTGCGTCAATCACGGCAAACACAGCGACCGGATGTGGTAGGACGGACGTGCACTTTCACCCGTTCAAGAACGTACGTCGATTGTACTGAGACTTAGCACATTTTTGTCGCCGGTTTACCCCAAGGAAACTGTAAGTGATGTAGTGCATAGAACGCCGGCGTTCCATGATCTGAGCGATCGGCGACGCTTTGTTAAAAATTTATTTACACATTTTCCATTTTTTTAGGCTCCTGAGAGGTGAACGGTCGTGCGCGTAAACTGTCGTGCGTTGACTGATGAGGAGTAAGAAGAACGCCGGAGATTGTGTCTTTAGATGAGGTTGTAAGCCTAAGGGTGGATGGGGTGTTGCAGATGGAACGTGACGTTTTGACGTTTTTAAACAGTCGGACCTTTGTAGGTCCTCGCTGAACGTCGTCTGTCTATCGGTGCCCTACACCATGATGAAGTGTTATAGTAGTGCGCACTCCACCATTGCTCGTCGCCGTTTAGTTTCTTGTTGTCTCTGCGCAAGCGGCGTAGCGGCATGCTTAGATTGGACAGGCCATGCATTTAGCCTGAGTAGTCTACGCAACGGGCAAGCACCCGGTTGGACACTGGTCTACTTGTGGACCAGCTGCTATGTTTCATGTCATAGGATTGCGAGCGGCCGGAGAATGCGCGCTGCCATGCACTGCTTGGTACCCTAGACTACATGTAGCTGTTCGTTGCAAGCCGATCTCAGCTGCCTACCACATGTTGTTGGTTTTCGTTGAGAGTTTGATGCCATGACTGGTAGTTGTTGATGGGGCTGATCGGATTCCATGGCGCCCAGGATTCCCATGGCATCCAGGTTCAAACGGGGCATACCATGTTACCCGCTACCGTGGAGATGGTTCGGCGTAGAGAAGGTGTCGGCTGTACTATAGTCTTTATAGTCTAGTGAGTTTGTGACGAGATTGCACGTGCTTGTATTGTTACCTTACTTAACTGGATACGTGTCACAAACCAGCACCATCTCCCACCGAATCAAAAAGCCTTAGTCTAGATTAGTAAAATTGCACATCACCCACTCTGATTTTTAGACTGTCGTCTCCTGTCCTCTCTCCACGTTCAGACCTCGAAAGTCAAACACACTACACGTCTTCACCGCACGGCAAAACAATACATAGTCTCGGGACGTCTTCGGAGTACAGTATCAATAGCAAATAATAACCTTCCGCTGACTACCTTATATGACACAAGATGACACACCCCCTTGACCATTTTTTCGAAGCTCGATTTCTCAACTGCAGGAACAGTCACAGCGCCGAAAACGGCGGCGGCGAAACCGTCTCGGCTAGAGCTTTTCGAAAATGTATCGTTTCGTTTATGCATCCTCGTCGTCGTGGAGTCATCGAGATGTGAAAATCGGTCCAGGGGGTGTGTTATCTTGTGTCATATAAGGTATGCATCAGACACATGCATCGTATTGCATGGCATCAGTCAGCGACAGCATCCACCGCTTCCCTTAATTGGTTTTAATTTATAGGAAAGATTTTCCTTTAAGTGGTTATCTTGAATTACGTTATGATGAAGATCAAAGAGTTGTTGTTTGTGAGCCTATTGAATTAAGTCAAGAATTTCGTTCATTTAATTTCGATAAGGAAAATTTAGATAAACTTCCTAATGAAGTTGCTGAAACAATTCATGCTCGTTTACAATTTATTAATGCATTTATTGCAAGAAATGAGCTTGGAAAAAATGTACAAGTGTACAACGTAGATGACAACAGCGTGCTGCGTAGTTTTTGGAGTGACTACACTATAACGCGAGGGATCATACTAGATAGAGAAGACGTGGTGTCATGAAGTCGTTGCGGATGGGTTCCACGGCATACAACGGCACATCAGAATCACGAACGACCAGCCAACAAACAAACCCGCCTCGGAGGAGCCGCGTACAATATAGTCTAGACTATCGGGAAAATATATGATGTGTTGTGACAATCAATCCAATACTAGGAGCGTCGTACAAAATCGGGGATAACAATAGATGATCCTGGTCAACAGCGGCAAACGCCCAGGTAGCTGATTGGCCAACGTCCACTTTTATCTGCCCAATTTGTCCCAAATAACCTGGGGTTACCCTACGACGGCTGGACTACAAATATTGTTAGGATATAAGCTAGGAGGGAATGAGGCCCCGTCGTCGGCAATTTCCTCTCTCTGCAGTGTGCCAGCAACCAAGTGTACGCTGACCCGTTGTCGGCTCGAAAACAAGCATTGCATGCAGCACACTACAGCCAGCAGCAGTATGGTTTCGTTCCGTTCGTTGTGAAGCAAAACCAACCAACCGAAGTTAGTTGTGAGGTACATATGGCAAGAGACTCCACGAGTCATCGACCATTACGCTCAGAACGCGATCGATTATTTTCATGCATGGCTGAACCTGTCTTCGTTGTTGTCCTACAGCAGCAGACGGAGTGGTCTCTCTACAGGGCTGGGTGTGTAGACTATGTGTGTTACCACAGAAAAGGTAGCGGGTATCAGGTTGGATATCCCGCTTATATTCCAGTGAACCGAATCTACTTCCCTTCTCAAAAAAATCACGACCATATTGTGACGTCACGAATGCAAAGCAAAGTGGCAGATCTTCGAAGACAAAACGCGGCCACGTCGTTTCATTGGTCAATATCGACGTGGTCGACCCGAACAGATTTCTCCCATGTGCGACGCGACGTAGCAGACGTATGACACACATCCAGTTGCCAGTTGCCGCAAACCTTGTCCCAGGAGGGAAACAGAGTATCGTGACAGCTTCTAGCGAGCCCTATCAACCTACAGCGGGATCATCGCGCTTGTGGTGGGGCATCAGCGAAGGAAAAGGACTGATTCAGCTGCATCTTTCGGCTCGCGCTTGTCGGAGATCAGGCACAAACTGGCAGTGGGAGCGAAGAGAGAGAGAGAGAGAGAGCTGAGAGAGAGAACCCTTCATGTGCACCCACACGCGGGAAATGGGAGAGGTGCTGCTGTGCACGACGGGAGAGGAGGTGAGACGGCACGGACGTGCTCTTGCCTTCATGCAGTAGAGACGGAGAGGAACCAAGAGAGTTCGTTGCAAGTACTTAGTTGCATCTTGTTTGTTTTCGACGCACCAAGACGAGAGTCGCGGAACTATCTGCCGAGCGGCAACGTACATGCTTTTTTGTTGTGCACAGCATCGTGAGGTAGCACTGGGTCTTGGTGCGTCTTACAATTTCTCATCTAAACCTAGAACATATACGGGCCATGCTGCTGTGCTACCGCAAGAGCTCGTCGCGAGCACAGCCTGAGGGACTTGTGCCCTCGTGCTTTTTTCTGTTTGCAGCAGGACGAGACCAAAGCAAGACGTCTCAGCATAGGCGACGGAAGCCAAACGACCATCTCGAGTTCACCCGTGTACTCGCCGACCACTAGCGAGGCTATCAACGACGTTGTCGGCGACAACGAATCGGAGGACAACTTGCGCCCCGCCATCACGAATGGCACAAACGCCCTGGCTGCGAGCAGCAGCAGCGGCAGCAGCAACATGGACGAGCGAATAGCAAGGGGTAGACCAGCAGAACATGAACCACCACAACGGCAAGGGGCATCTCCGGCATCAACCCAACAGCAGCGAGCGCACGCCTTGTTCGCCGACCTGGGGCTGTGGGAGCGCATCAGCCAGTACCAGGATGGCGAGAGCGGGTCGGACTTCTGGAACGGTGACGTCGCTGCCGCAGAGGGACACCTGTCGCTGATGATCTCCAAGCACGCCGAGGGCGACCCCCTCTCTTACACCCACCTGGGCTTGAGCAGGGCAGCGAAGAACGGCCGGATGGACGTCGTGCGGTGGATGCACGACTACACCGACGTGCCGCAAATGCCGAGCGCGATGGACTCTGCCGCGGCCGGCGGACACCTCAAGGTGAGGGAGAGAGAGAGATAGACCGTACCGGACCCGAATAGGTTGGTAGCCCACACACACGACGATAGCAATGTGAAAGAGCACAGTCCCCGGCGGGCGAGCGCTCTGATAATTAACTACCCCGTCCGTGTGCGTAGGCCTGCAAATGTGGTAACCTGGCTGTCGTGCATGTTGGTACATAGCGACTACAGCAGTAGACCTGGATGCAGTTTCTCCTCAAGGGTGCTGCTGCTGTCCTTTTCGGGAGGGAACGAGTCTACAGCAGTGTATATTTTCCAAAAACCTTTTTGGTCGGCTCCTTCCATGCGACGACTCATGTTTTCGTCGCAACAGGAGTATGTAGTACTGTCGTGTGGAGGATGTGGCCGGCCTTGTGCCGGGCACTCGCTCTCCTACCTGAGTAGTCTTTCACTAAATAGGCAACTTGAGGATTCCCCCTGCGCCAACTATCTGCACTGGCTTTGTGCCAGGCGTAGTGACTAGTACAGGGAGGGACTATTTCTCTTACCTGCACTAGACTGCCCTCATCACGATACCTTACTTCTCTCCTAGAAGACATCAGTGCCAGATTTGCGCGGACGCAAATCATTCGTCGATTACACTGCCGTCCTAGCCATGTGCGCGAACCGCGTGACAAATGTTATCAAGACATTCGGCGTAAGTGATGCATCTAGAGCAGGTTGCAACAGAAGAACACTTGTTGCGTCACGGTGCCGTTAACACACAGCAAGAGGAAAAGAGGAAAAGCCGAACCCCATCCCACGCCCACACCCTAATAACAGTGCGGCTTCACGTCCTACACACGTGTAACGTTCTGAGTTCCAAATTATTTCGACATCGGAAATAAAAGCAAAGACGAGATATCGTTGAATGCTGCTTGGGAAATCGTAGAAATACAGGTAGCTTCCGCTGACACCATGGATTCATTGCTCATCTATCTTATGACCCTTTTCTACACTGCTCTTAGGTCTGTTGTATTTTGTTCTCCTCTGGCATAGTTGTTGTTGCTGTTTCTCACATTAGCTCGATAGTCCACAAAAAATGGGGAGCCCCTGGTCTCAAAACCCGGCACATTCGACTCCACGGGGAAACAAAACAAAAATAGGGTACAAACCACTCGGAAAAAGAAAACAAAATGATAGAAAGTAAAGAACAGCTACCGCACCGGCCGTTCGAGAAAAGAGCCCTCGGAAACCGATCAAAATAAAACAAAAACAAAAATAACGGAGGACGCTTCCCACACCCCCCTAAAGAAAAAATCAAAGGGTAACGTACCAGCACCAGGCACTACGCACCAGGGCATGGGAGTAACGGAGCAAACAGGACAAAGAGGCGGCAGATGGGCAGACAGCCAGACGTACAAAAACATAGGCAACAGCAAAGCGAGATCAAGGTACCCAACACAGCAGAGTAGGCAGGGAGGACATGAAAATATGAAACACAGCAAAGAGGCCGAAGGCAATACAAGGGACGTACATAAAGGAGTATAGCATGCAGCAGAGAGGGAAACAGGACGCAACAACATCAGCCGGGTACATAAGTTCGCCACAAGTGGTGCCTTGGACGCCCTACTCGCTTCTACAGCAGTGCCCGGTCGCCGTTTCTTCCCGCCCATACCATGACGGCACTCTTCTTAACGTTGGCAGATAGGTGGAGATTGTCTGCCAATGTTAAGAAGAGTGCCGTCATGGTATGCAACGAGAACAAGGAGGAACCAGTTCAACATAGATGGAAGTGGGGGATCGAGGAGATTGCAGTAGTGGACCAGTACACATAACTCGGAGTAGAGTTCGCAAAAGACTGCTCGTGGAATGCACACATGTCCAAGGTAACGGAAAAGGGCAAAGCACGAGCAGGGAGCTGCACCCAATACTCGCAAACCGGCACCTCGATACACACATCAAATTGACGGTTTTGAAGAGCGTAATCGTAATCGTACCGCCGCTAGAGTACGCCGGAGAAGTATGGGAAGGAAATAAGAAGGTAGTGAAAGAACTCGAGGCGGCGCAGATGAAAGCAGCGAAAATCATCCTAGGATGCTCCAAGCGCACAAGTAATGCAGCCGTCAGGGCAGAATTGAGGATCCAATCCCTACGGTCGGGAAGAGACGCGAGGAAGCTGACAAGGCAGTATCGCATGTGCGGGATGGGAGAGGAGAGGTTGCCGAGAATTGTATGGGAGGCGAAGTGGGCAAACAAAAAGAGGGGTAGACAACCCACGGAATGGGTCAAGGTTGTAGAGGACGTATGGAAGGGGCTCGACATCGACGAAGATGAAACGCTGGAAACGGAGGG
>CACKRE030004889.1:44942-57982 GCA_902602495.3 Ectocarpus sp. CCAP 1310/34 | reverse complement strand
TTCCCCGACTCTCTTTCTCTTCGGTCCTGAGATGGCCGTACTCGCTGCTTCTGCTTCCTTCACGCGCTGGCGCTTCGCGGACGCTTCCGCCTCGTGCCTGTGCCATTTCCTCATGAGCCATGCCGCCCCGTCCTCGACCTTGTTGTACCATGTCTCCGGGTCCTTGGCGCTCTCTTTCCATTTCCCCCCTTCCTTTTCGTCTCCCATGTTTAAGGCATAGTATGTGGGGGGTATTCTTTTCTACCGAGAAAAAGGCCGTAAAGCTTGGAGAATAGCGGGACATTTGGGGGGTGCTACTGCTGTACCGGAGGTTTGGTGCGGTTAAGGTGAAAGTAAGCGGGCGCAGTCGTCACGTGATAAATTCCTGGTCTACCCTTGACGAACGCAGGCGGGATGATCCTCAACCCTCCCGGGCTTGTGCACCTTAGTCATAGCATGTCGTATCTTAACAGTGTTTGTCTTTTATTTTTCTTCCCGAGTTGGTCGTGAGTTGGTTGTGTGGTTGCCCCCGATAACGACGACTTCCAATGGTCCGCTACATCCTAAATTCAATGGACCCCTAAGTCCATCTTTCACCCTCTCGGCGGGGAAGCAACGTACGTAAGCAAGTGCGCGTATTGACGCGAGTGAATTGCTGGTGCACCTCGGTGCCAAGCCCCACAAGTCCCTCAACCCAACCCTTAGCCTACCCGAACCCGCCTTCGTGATGGGACAGATTGTCAAGTTCCTGGAAGAGCATCGCGGTGAGGGTAATTGTACTCGCTTCGCCATGAACGGAGCCGCGGCCGCGGGGAACATGGAGGTTGTCAAGGTGAGGAGGAAGATAATTCAGCTGTGGATACATACCCTCTGTATAGTTCGCCTACGTATCCTACTTCTTCCTGCACCCTTCGCCCATGTTGACTATTCAGTGCTCCGTTCGCAGTGATTCAACTGCAGCCTCGATATTCATCCACGTGTACCACAGGCAGGTTGGCGATAGTTTAGGTGATCGGTTTTCTCGACAGAGGGCAAAGGCTAGAGATGATTTTTCCCAATGGTGACCAGATCAAATAGCAAACACAATCGTCAGCGCTGAGAAGGGACATAAACACGCCTCCCCCGAACAGGGGATTTAACGTAGCGATAATTAAGCACATGGGAAATTCGGTCGTCCGCAAGTTGGAGGCCCAGCGGGACCAAAAAGATGAAGAAGAAACGACGAAAGTGCTCACTGCTGCTGCCCACATAAATGCGGACGATGAAGCGAATGCGGCAGAGTTGCCAAGTTGTAGGGTTACTCCTACCGCGCCTTCTTCCAGACAGCGTGTACGCAGCGTGCGCGGTTCCCGGGGTGGCTAACCCTTCTCTCCAGGTGCCTGTGTTGAGAGGCGAAATTTGGAACCGATTGCCGCTTCTGGTGTGCCGGCAAAACCTCCAGGCGGGTGTGCTTGGTGTACTCTCCCTCCGCTCACGATGTTCGATCTCACTCTCCCCTTCTGCGCCGGGCGTTGTGTTGCATCCACCCCACTCGGTGGTCTTGACGCGCGGTTGTTGGAATGATCATGGCTCGCCCGACCAATAGTGGCTGCACGACAATCGTACCGAGGGATGCACGGAGAAGGCCATGGACGGAGCAGCGGCCAACGGCCACCTGGAGATGGTGGAATGGTTGCACAACAACAGACAAGAGGTGCGCCATCGTCACCGTTACCTTCACCGTTATCGCTGCCTACAGCTGTATTGTAATCCACCCACCCCCTCTTGCTTGAAGTCACTGCTTTCATGAGTCGTTTAGCCTCTTCCAACTAGTCGGTAACTACTCGGTATTTGATCTCGTGTCTCTGCCGAGGTGGGGAAGGGGCCTGCATATGTTCCTCTGTCAGAATGCCGGGCTCATGTGGGGTATTTTACTTGGTGCTTTATAACCATGACGGTGCTATAACGTGTTGCCGTATATTGGCGTGCCGCACTGGGCTTTGAACCACTTCTTTTTTTTTTCCCGCAACGTCATGTTGTCGACGGGTACATACAAGTATGCACCCCCAATGGTTCCGGTTCTCCTTGTGTGTCGACTCCCTTTCCGTCAATACCTGATCGACTTTTTCCCCTTCAAACTAAACACTACTGTCTTCTTCCGATTGGGTGTTACTCCCTGTCCCCGCTCTTGCTGTCCGACTTTGTTTGTGGCGAAATAGGGTTGCACGACCGACGCGATGGACGGTGCGGCGGAGAACGGGTCTTTAGAGGTAGTCAAGTGGCTTCACCACAACAGGCATGAGGGGTGTACGGGCGACGCTCTCTTCCTCGCAGCCAAGGTGATGAATCATCCAACACGACCGCTGCATACAAGTGTGGTTGCGTGCTCCTGCTGTTGCTTGTTGACGGTTTTGTCGTTGTTGCCAAACCATACGGAGTACGATTTCGGCACCTCTGACGCCTCCTCCCTCTCCTGTTGTCGTCGCCTGATCACGATGTTGTTGACGCAATCATGCTATCCAGACTCAACGATCACGTCATTGCCAAATAACAACACGATTTTGTCACCTCTCACTCCTCATTCCTCTGCTGTTTTTCGTCGGTGGACGCGATGACGCTATCCAGACCGGCCACGCGGATGTGGTGGCGTGGCTGCTGAGACACCGCACGGAGCGGTGCCCCGCGAACCGCAACATCATGGACTGGGTGGCCAATCACGGCCACCTCAAGGTCCTCAAGGTGCTGCACGAGGCCCGGGTAGAGGGTTGCTCCTCGCGAGCCATGAATTGGGCCGCCAAGAACGGTCACCTTGAGACTCTGATCTGGCTACACGAGAACCGCGCAGAGGTGTGTTTTGTGTGTGTTTGTGTGATAAGAGCGACGTGTTAAGACAGGGATGTAGCGAAAGTAAATAGTCAGAGTAGAGCGTCATGGCGAAAGCAAAGGAGGGCATGTGGTCTCGACCACGGGAAGTGGGCTATCATAGTTCCTCGTTTGTTGTGTGCCGGAAACCCCCGGTGTTTGCTTGACTTCCTCCTGTGTGACTTACCCAGGCAGGGGTGTCAAACGTACGAAGTATACGGAAAGGTGCATTGTAGACTGGCGCCCAGCATAGACGGGGCGATTACAAAAAGCACTCAAGAGAATACACAGCAGCATATGTTGGTGACGTACTCTTTCGGTTGATTTGTCGTGGAATTTCTATGGCCTCGTCCGTTGCGAAAAGGCGATGTGTGCTTCCAAAAGTGTGCGAGTGACCCTCACCCTAAGGAAAGAACTTGCGACATACGTGCTTGTCATGGTGGCACGTCTGTAACGAAATCGAAATCGGCAGGGTGCGAGTGACCCTCACCCTAAGGAAAGAACTTGCGACATACGTGCTTGTCATGGTGGCACGTCTGTAACGAAATCGAAATCGGCAGGGTTGCACCCGGCCCGCGATGGACGAAGCTGCAGGGAACGGTCACCTTGAAGTCGTGCAGTGGCTGAACGCGAACCGAACGGAGGGCTGCAGCATCCGAGCGATGAACCACGCGGCCCTGAACGGGCACCTTAACGTGGTGAAGTGGCTGCACGAGACCCACGTGGGGAACTGCACGAACAACGCGATGGACAACGCCGCTAAGAACGGGCACCTCGACATCGTCAAGTTCTTGCACTTCAACAGAAAGGAGGGCTGCAGGTCTGTTTGTCACTCTTGCTGGTGCTTGTTGCGGCTTGTTGCCGTTGTTGTTGCTGCGGTCTTTGGTAACTCTGACCCCCCCTTTGGCACCGTTCGAACGCACCCCCCCCCGAAAGAGTTTACATTTTCTTGCTGCATTTATGCGTACTTCGCAGTAGGTTGTTCACTTGAAAGTCATGTTCACCAAGTATTTATTTCTTCTGTTGATCTTGTGCTGAAAAACAGCACGAACGCCATGGATTGGGCGGCGGCAAGGGGGCACACGGAGGTGGTCTACTTCCTCATCGCCAACAGGAAGGAGGGATGCACGGAAAAGGCCTTGGATTGGAGCTCGCATGGTGGTCACGACACCATCAGCGATAGCCTCAGAGGGGTCAAGGTTCGGGTAAGAAGCGACTTGTTTTCTTTTTGGTTGTCCTTCTTTTTCTTACCCCAACATCAGTAGTTGATCTCTTCCACAGATGGGAGTCGGGAAACAGTCAACAACGACAGTTCGTGGTGTCCACCTTGTGTATCTGACTACCATGTGCTATGCTGAGATGGTGTTGTTTTCTTCTCTATGTTTACTTTTTTTTGGGAACATGTTGCACATACCCCACTAACCTCCCCCCCCGCCTACACGCCCTTTTACTTTTTGCCTTTGAAACAGAACGGCCCAATAGGAGGAGGTGGAGTCGCCGGGGTAGATGGCGGAGGCTGCTGCATAGTTTCCTAAGACAATCTACTTACTCCCAAAAAGAGAAGCTGACGATCATGTGTCTTGTTTCTGGGCGGGGTGCCTATACTTTATATATACTACGTGCCTATTGCTTGTTTATATACTACGAAGGACTGCATATAACGGTGTGTGAGCGGCTGCTACGAGGGTATGTCGTGAACGAGTGCGAGACAGATCGTCTCGGAGACGAATTGGGACGCTTACACGAGTATGTACTATATGGACATGCTGATGACCTTTTCTTTTGACTCTCCTTATCCCGGCCTGTGCTCATGCCAGCCGCCCTGATCGGAAGACACACTTGTGCAATTATTCCTCCGTTCCGTGGTTGGTGTTGCAGCCGCTGAGGCTTTCTGTAGTGGTATGGTAGCAAATTAGCTGTCGTTTATTTTTTCTTCGCGCAACGAGCTTGTTGATGATTTGGCGATCGAAGGCAAAGGGCTGCAGTTCCTTTCCCCCTCCCTTCCTTTCCTCATGAAGGGGTGGGTGAAACCAAATCATTCGTGACTGGAGCATCAGTGTTGCCAATGTTTCAGTTTTCTAGGCGTGCGATTCCCCTCCCAGGGGCACTGCGTGGCATCATCGAGAGTCAGCAAAGTGACACATCGTCCGAGGAATACCCGCACGCCCCGGTTGTTGTAGTTTTCATGTTTTCGTTGTTCTGGAAAAGCGGGACCCTGAATTGCCGGTTTGGCTGACGGGAAAACTGTATATTTCGTTGTTGTGGAAAAGCGGGATCCTGGATCGCCGGTTCGGCTGACGGGGAAAAAAACAATCCCCATGTTATGCTATGCATGCGTCATGGACGAGACTGTCGTTTCGTGGTGCTGATTGGTTTGTTGCTGCTCGAAGGAGGTAACTCACTTGGGAGGGATTTTGGTTTGGTGCCGGATTGTAGCAGCACAGGCGCGGCTCTGAGATCCTGAATGGGAGATTGCCGGCAACGGTGGGCGGGGGAAGAAGGCGTAGGGCTTGACGTGAGGTCGTCACAAGATGGTTGTTGGGCCATGTTGTCCGTGTTGTCTTGTCGACGGCGGTGGCGGTGGTCATAGTGGTGGTGGGACGGTACATGTGGCGTAGTGTCGGCTAGCTGGCAAAGGACCGAGGCCTGCGTGCAAGGCTCGGTCTCCCCGTGAGGTGTAAGTGAGAGGGCATTGCACCCTTCCTGAATGCGATAGTGCATACGATGGAAGGAGCGGGAAGTGTTGGTAGTATATTAGGGAAGTGATTTGGGTGGCATGTATGTGTCATTTTTAAAGACCGTTTCCCGATTATTGTCCTTTTCTTGTTTTTTGTTTGCGTATGTTGTTCGAAATATGACGGGAAAGCTCACACGTGAAACAAATGTGGAGGATCAAGTTTGGTTTTGCGGCTCAGCTTTTTTTTGTCGGTTTAATCAAAGAAGCCGAACAGCGCGATGTTCTACAGTAGTCCCACCTTGCTTGCGGAGGCGGCCTCCCATAGTTGCGAAAGTCGATCATGCACGTACATACGCCTGCAATCATCGAAAGCTGGGTAGTTCGTATGGTATCGAAAGGGCGGCGGGGGGCGGGAGTGTACTAATGTCAACGCATGCCGTGGTCGGTAGACCATGAAACAGACCTCGCATCCATCCCTATGGTGCAGGGACGGAACGTAGGCCGGGTTTTCGCCGGCCCAGCGGTAAGGCGGAGAAAGTGTGCTGTTTTTCGTCCGATTCCGTAGAGAGTGTTGTTGTGCTTACTTTGGGGAAGCACTTGTCTGTCGTCGACGGGGAAGAGGTGCCGCTCAGAAATCGAGCACTGTCGAGTCTTCTTGTACTTTTAAGCGTTGGTCGACTTTGGGTTGATTCGTGACAGTGGTTTCGCGCCGCCTCGTGAGCTCTCTCGGCAAATGTGCACGCAGGGAGGGAAGCATGCTCCCCTCACTTGGACTTGGAGCGTACCCGATACGCGCGTAAATGTCGCTTGTTGTGCCTGGACCATAGTTGTCTGTTTTTTGCACGTTTTTGTGGCGGTGTGTCTATGGTCTCGTCTCATCTGTTCTGACAAGAATCCATACACACCATTCGATACTATTTATGTATACATTTGACGTATCAGCCGGGGGGGCAAAGCGGGCAACACGGGGGCTATCACTTCTTTCAGTACGTATTCTAGCATGTCGAGCGGTTAGCCTGTTACGGGTGGGGATGTCCAACGTTGATGTAGGTAGTTGATGTAGTTTTGTGTACCAAACTATTGGAAGTGATATCACATGTATTCGAATTAGGGTAGGAGTGAGTTGATGCATCGCTGCGTTACAGCCGCCGGGTGCTCCTTGTTGAATTCGCTCCTCCACCCGCGGCAGCAAATCCAACCTGTTTGCCACCACGATCATTCATGATGGTCTCGATACAAGTGCATCACGTGTGTACAGCAGTACCGATCTTTCTCAGGGAATAGATGCGATTGGTGGATAGAGAGGGATGGATGGTAGAACGAGCGACGAGGTGGAGGCTAGAACCACAACAAAAGCCAACTTGCAGACGAAACATTTTGGTGCCTGTACTTGACTTGTCGTCTTGGATTTTTGGTCGAGCCTGTGGGTAAGAGTCCATCCTTCATACACATCTAATTCTTCTTTTTTAGCTTGGTCTGGCCACATGTGTTTGCCGAGGGCGACAACATGATGTGCATTTATCATTTGTGTGTCAGAGCTACCAGATTATTAGTATCATGTACATGTTTGCAGGAAGCAATAAAACTGAACTTCAAAACCAATCGACGCGCGACAGCAGTTGTAAGCACTGTGTAAATGTCTCGAGGGTGCTTGGCCATTTTAACACAACGCGGTTCGATCATCACCCTTGCGCGGAGTGAGGACTCTCGACCCCGCACAACATGATCTACTCGACCAGCATTATGGTTACCGCCAAAAAAAAACGGTAACCTGGTGCACGAAGTGAAGTGGCTTGTTTTACAACGTCGTTGCCAAGCGACGAAAACCCAACCCCGATGGCAAACACCGGGGGGGGGGGGGGGGGGGGGGGGGGGGGGGGGGGGGGGGGGGGTAGGGAGGGCAAAAACATCTCATCACTTCAACACCTCTTTTCATTTTGATCCTCAAGTAACAGGATTCACGAGAGCAAGAGCCCCACACACATCGTTCATGACTCTTAATCTCGGGTGAACGATCAAAATTTCATCACGTGCTGCTGTACGTGTTGGGAATGTGCGGCAGTTACGGATGAGGAGACTAGAAGGCGCGACCGAGCGTCATATGCATAGGCTCCCCGTGAGACCTACGCAGGGTCAACGATAAAATCAACACACACTGGACAATAGCATCACGGCTACGGCAAGAGAAAGGATCATAGAGAAGTGAGATAGGACGTATGACATGACGCCGACGACGCAGTGATTGTTTCTCGTCAAATCAAGAGGGGAAAAAAAAAAACTCACAACTAACTGCTGTGAAGACCCTCACAACTGCTGCTATGCACACCACTATTGTCCGATGCACAGCGGGGTTGTTCTGACATGCTTGTGTCAATTGAGGGACGGAGAAACGACCCCAAGGCCGCTCACTCTTTTAACCAAGTCACTCTGAAAAAAAATCGGCGCCCCCCCCTAAAAAAAAAAACTGACTCGCACACACTGCAGGCATCGTCCTAGAGTTGCGGGATGCGCCCGCCGCCCAGCCCCGACACGCAACCAACGGCACAAGCGACAGACTTCCAAAATTAAGTCCGGGAGGTCGAAACACATTCATTCGGTCGTGAATGAGGGCACCAAAACCAATTCTACAGCGTGGAATATGCATGTACTGTTGTGATACGCGAGCCCACACGCACGCATTTTGTCCAACACCTGCCCAGCTGACGTCAAGTGAACATCGGACCAAGTTATGCTACTGAAAACTCACACGTGCAAATCTTGTCTACACCGAATTCTGTTCCACTATAACAGCAGCTACAGTAGTAGCTACTTTACCATCTTTAGCAACAAACGAGCACACACAACGAAAACAAACACTCAAACGATGCTGGTTGATAGCAACCCCCCGGCAGGCGTGCGACCCGCGACAATCAGCAACAACAACAATCGGCACGGACGGCTGTCTGAGGAGGGCGACAGCAACAATTCGATCAGATCGACATGGGTTCCTTGGTCTTTAAGCTTAGTAACAACAAAATGGTCGTTTCTCGCGGCATGTACGTACAGTGCACATCAACCTGCTTCAAGCGCGTCCTAAGCCTACAGCCCAACTACTTCCGATTCTGCGAGGTTGAACTCAGGATGGTAACACACGGATCCAGCCCTCTCAATAGCAAATACCAGTATCTTGGCATTAAAACTTAGCGAAAGGTTATTATTATTAGCACGCGAAGAGGTCGAAATCATCCAAGAGAGATGTGACCATCAATCGCACACAACTAGGGCGCATAAATGAGACTCCTCTTCTCTCTTCCCCGTTTATGCTTCTTGCCACTGAAGGACCCCATGCGTTGTTGGACTTGACCAACTCCAACGCAAGGCGCAATCCTACCAACTAAGTGGTCGTGCATTTTGCTCTGCCTGGGTTTACCGGCACTGCTAGCGTATGCTTCTTGATGGTGGCGCTCACCCCCCCCTCCCTTTTTTCCGCGTAAGAAAAAATGTTCCGAGCCGAAATAGCAGGCCTCAAGAAAACAAACATGTGAAATCTTCGTAGAGGACAACATATGACACAACAGAACTACTTTCCTGAAAAAAAAATGCGGCGATGCTTTTTCTTCACAATATTTAACCAACCGTGGCAAATGATGCGTCACAAGTAGTGCGCTAACGATGCCCCCGGGTCCCCGTTTGCCGCAGCCTCCAGGTCTTCGTCATCCATCGCTTGCTGACAGACATGACGCAGTGATCACAACAACCGGAGGGACAAGAAGAACCACGAGGGGTTTGAGGACGAGTCAACGGAACACGATCCAGAGAGAGCGTAACGGACACAGAGAGCATAGAAGATTGTACTATTTCGATGTGAAGCGAGAGAGGGAGGAAAGGAATGGGCAAACATCGGGGTGGCAAAACTTCAAAATATCGCTACGATAAGCACATTCTTACGCACGCATATGTCAAGGACAACCTTTGTGCCAACGCTGAGTGTGTGCGTGCAACACTCCTCAAACGGCTCAGGCAGACATGGACATGGGCTGTTTCGTACCCGGTAAGATAGTAATCATCATCACTAGCAACGTGTTGTCACGTCACGCGTACACACGCTCGTATGCACACAAGGACGAACGTAATGCCACGTTCTATTCATTGGGACTGAGGTACAGGATCATATTTTCTGTACGGCTTCAGCAGTAGTTGGGTTCGTGGTCCAGCCTGGTGCTAAGGTCTCAAGGTCCACACAGCACCCAGAAAAGTTGGACGCCACGCGGAGGTTTGGGGCGGGGAGGCGGATCCCGCAACGATCCACCTTGAGACCTGTTGTAGAGTTCGTGTATCGAAGCACGACCCCACCGCCTCCTGGTCCTGCCTGGTTCTCTGAAACAACTTTCTCAACTCTAGGACCATGGAGTGTCTGGGTTCGTAGTTTAGGGAAAGTCTAGGCCGGGCATCAGCTTCAGTCAGTGGGTTAATGGGATTTGAAAATCATACAGCCTGCACTCCCCAGGCAAATAACGAGGAACAGCCAGCTGAGGACAAGGACACAGGCTACCGTCAGAGACAGAAGCCGGTGCCGTTGCAGTGATCCCCTCCTGCCAAGAGTTGCTATTTCCTTTCGTGAGATGTAACGAGGAGAGACGTAGAGAACGAGAGAGAGTGGCCTCAAGGGGGCAGGGGGAGGAGAGCCAACAACTCTCCGCCTCCGCTCTCGGCAAGCGGCCAAGGACTTCGGAAGAGACAGATCTCAAAGGCGCATTTCTTGTCACTTCTCCGGGTGGCAAGTTATTCCGATGGATCGTATCCTCCTATACTTCGTATGTGCACAAATGGTTGGATATATTCCCGACATATGCCCTCCACACAACAAAAAAAAGGAATAAACCACACGGAGAAAACACAGGGAACCAAATAAAAAAATGTCGGCCACGACTGCTGCCCATCAAACAAATCGCGTGCGTGCACAGGGTGTGCAATTAAGGGCTCCCTCACCTGATATGACGAAAATTTGTTTCCATTCCCGTGAAGCCCCGCTCGGGTGGGTACTGGAGGGGGACACGACGCAGGGACACCGACGGCAACGTCATCCATCCATCATCCGTGCACCAAGATCAACATCAACAGAAAGTCACGGCAGCTCATCACGTTTAGCGAAACTGTTAAATGACCTCGAGGCTGGGACATTTTCAAAAGAAACGCTAATCAACGCCAAGGGTTTTGTTGACATGTCTGCGGTACACAACTTTCCCGGAATGGCATAGTACCGTAGATCGTGGAAGATACCACACCCCTTGGATCGTTTTTTCAAACCTCGATCGCTCTGCAGCAGTCAGTGGCGGTGGTGAAAATTGCGGCACTGGTTCCGTCTCGTCGAGAGCTTTCCGAAAGCTTATCATTTGATTTTGGAATCCTCTTTGACGTGGAGGGTTTGAGCTTTGAAAATTCGTCAGGGGTGTCGTGTGGTGTGTGGTACCTTATGCAACCTACGGTATAGCGGCGACAAGCCAGCAAGGGCAGTCAGCAGCAGAGTTGGGCAGCGAAAACGTTAACGTCAGCCCGACGGCGGCAGTACCACGTGAAGAGAGATTGGAGCCGTTCCATGTGCAAGTTCACGGGCGCGGAACCAAAACGACGGCAAAGCTTTGAACCAGGCTTTCCACCCGAGCAGAACTTACACTGGTCCCCATTCTTACGGTCACAACAGCAGTCAGTGTCCTGACACAGGAACCCTCTCTTCAGCCGCTTGCCGAAAACAGTACAAACTTGCTGGTGCATCCCTGCCGTATACCACACTTGCGAAACCTTCTCCGCCCGCTCACGTTGTGTGTAGTCGTGGCCCGCAGACCACGATACTTCGAGCAGCACATCTCTAGCCTTGCAACACCAGTACGTCGTGAACAGCTGCATCGCGAACAGTATCCACGCCTGAGATACACCCAGTATCCCCGGGGGGTTGTTTAGGGGAACAGCGGGAGGCGGGGGGGGGTATTCGAGACATGTTTCAGGGCGAGACGGCCTGGTAGTGTAGTTTGTCTTCCGCGAGGTTAGGTGACGTCATCTCTCCCAGAGACAAAGAGATCCTCTACTCATTCGAGCACCCCTAGTCCCCCTTGCTGCTATTAATCGAGGCATCTCACCCACGGGGCGCTCTGTTGTAAGACTCTCAACCACGGTTAGATGCGCAGGCTGTATGTACTACGTGGGCACACTGGCGTCGGACAGCGGCCGTCCCTGCTGCTAGAGCTGCTAGGTGACTGTCGTGATTCCCTCATGGCGCTGCTCCTCTTGCACGTGTCGTGTGATGCAATGACGTACACAGATGACACAGAAGTGCAGAACCTCGCTGACAGAGAGCAGACCGAACACCTACACTTGGCCCCCCTACTACCCCGTGTGCGCCAAGTCGTTTCGCGGGACCCCTCCTGACTTAATTATCCTCACGGAGCCCCATGCAGCATGGAAAGTGACATTAAATAGACGTGCCAACTATCGGTAAGGCGACACACCAACCAAGAGTTCCTAGCGCGTTGGAGCTCAATACCCCCAACTGGCGCAACCATTCTTCAAAATAGTGCAATATTACAACTTACCCTACGAGTACACAACATCGAAGACACGAGCACTCACCAGTATGGCTAGCGCCTTGAAGCTGATCACTCCCGACGAGTTCACATCTGTGTCCGCCTCGTCTGCTATCGCGGTTGCTAAAGCTGTCTCAGACCCCTGTTCAAATCGGATCCATATTCACGTCGTTGTTGCACCAACAACATAAAAGACTCGGGGGTTACTGGGGAAAACAAACCACAGGGCACACGAAAAAGACATGGGCACGGCAGGAACCTGTGGAGACGAGAGCCCACAAGCGAGCAGGGACAACGTGAGTACAGGCGGTAAAAGGCCCCAGCATAGAGTAGCACAAGACATGTCCTTCACGAACGGGTACCGCGCAGCAGCAGCTTGCTCCGCACCGTGTTGCAGGAACGACGACACTGTACATTTCACGCGCTCATGCACTTCTGCATCAAGAGGCTGCTGCACGGACTGACATACGAAAACACAGCAGCGGAAGCAAAAATCATGAAACGAAGCAGCCACATGACGCCATGCGACACACACCAATCAGCGAGTTGAAACTTACACCAACAACAGCAACAACTCCGAGTTCGTGCAAGGTACCTTACAATAAAGGGGGGGTGTATTCAAAGTCGTGCTGTGGTCGTTAGACCATTGACGTCGCATCTCTACAAAGCCGGGACGGAGCACGCCGGGTCCTCACCGGACCAGGCTCTCACATCACCAAGCGCGAAGCGCCGTGAGATATTCGGCGAGTCACATGAAGGNTGTGTAACTGCCTCGAGGATGCGTGACCATTTTAACACGACGTGGTGCGATCATCCCCCTTGCGCGGAGTGAGGGTTCTCCACCCCGCACAACATGATCTACTCGACCACCATTCACGGTTACCGCAAAAAAAAAAGGAGGTTAAAACAAGCGGTAACCTGGTTGCGGAGTTCACGAGGTGAATTGGCATTTTTTACAACGTCGTTGCCAAGCGACGAAAACCCAA
>CACKRE030004889.1:7521-26585 GCA_902602495.3 Ectocarpus sp. CCAP 1310/34 | reverse complement strand
CCCGCCGCGAGGCGTGCGTAGTGGTGGAGTTGGGTCGGCACTGGTGCGTCAGGTACAAAGGTGCAGGTGCGCGGGTCTCCAGGCCGTCGGTGTAGGCAGCAATGCCCATCTCATCCTTGTGCGCGGAGGAAGACGTCATCAAAAAGGTGGACGGGCACTATGTACAAGGCCCTAGGTTTGCTAGAGGGAGCTGTACTGTCTCAGTAACCTGGTTTTGCCATCAAAGGAGGAGGGTACAGGTGGTGACGAGCTGATTGGGCTGGTTGACCCTGCGGCGCGAGATTTTTTAGACCAAGAACCCCAAGTGCAACGAGGGAGAAAGCGAGGAACCGACTGGGATGGACAGCAACGAGAGCGTGTGCGAAGCGGAGCGGGTCGAGGTTGGTCGTGCTAGGACTGGCCACAGCGGCACCGGAGCAGCGGCACCGGAGCGGAACCGGAGCAGCGGCACCGGAGCGGAACCGGAGCAGGCGGGCGGCATCGAACCGTGGCGCACGGACAAACATCTCTTGTGTTGTCAATTATTTTTCCGTTTTTGTCCTGAATACAGATGTTGGGTGTGTGTGACGACGTCACTGGTTTTGTAGAGAGACGCGGCAGAGATGGCGCGGATAACCCGGCTGCTTTTAATTGTGTACCTGCATCGTGGAAGACCCCTTCAATGTGGAACGATTGCTAGTCAGTGTCGATGTTTACACTGCTGTGCCTACCACAGATGATCTGGATTCGGGTGATTGTCAACTGCAATGATGGCTTTGGTTGGGTGTTGTTATTCATTTTATGTCCACGGACTCATTCTGACAGCACTTCAGACAGCAGCTGCACGCCCCGAGCTTGTGTACCATGCACCATGGTGTTATTATTGTACACACAGCACTTCAGACAGCAGTACACTGCTGTTGTCGACAAACATTCATTTTGGTTAAATGCGGGACAAGGGGGATGATGCTGCTGCTGTAGTCGATTTGTAGTGTGTGGGCGTGTAGTTCAGTTGTGAGCATGCAAACGTGCTGCAGGGATTGCAGGTGTACCTCCTCGGGGTTGCGTACCCTTTTCTTGCTAATAATATCTGTGTTCTTTAGACCTTCTGATGGCTCATAGCATTTTTGTGACCGCGGACCGAGTCTTCGCTAGATTTTGGGATTAGCAACTGACACCAGTTTAATGTGAAGAACAACAAAAGACAACAACACACGAAGAAATTTATCTCTAAAAACAGAAGATCGGCTTGATGATGGTGAATACCATTCGTGACGATGGTGTAACTCCGATCCGGAGATGCAGTGGACAAAATAAACGGACAACACACGAGAGAGAGAGAGGGAGAGATAGAGGTGACACATGCAGTATACCTGTGCGATGAAGAGGAAAGCCGCGATTGCTGTGACCAAGCTCATGCCGCCGGTGACAGCGGGAGAGATCGTGGAGCACGGATCCACGTAGCACTGGCCGGTGACATCCATAGCCGCCATCGCGAACAGGATGGAGAAGAGGAGCGTCACCCAGAAGGAGAGCGACAGCATCTGGTGCTTCCGCACGAAGCTTTCCGTCCCCGCCCCCGCCATCCCTCTGCACCTTCTCCGCTGCTGCTGCAGCGGCTAGCCTTTGGTGTCTTGATCGCTACCCTGGTTGAAATAATGGAACGTGCACAGGCCGGCAGGGAAAGTTATTTGGTACGTGCTTCCAAGCAGATTATGGAGCTGCTGCCCATGCCTTTTCCTTCGCAGTTAGCTGCAGAGGCGAGCTGCAACAACCAATAGCTCCCTCATCTTTGATTGGCGTCGCAGCGTGGCCCGCCCCTCTGGAAGCACAGTCATGCGCACTCGTTTTACTGCTGTTGTTGCTGTTGCTGCTCTGCTTCACTCATCGGCAAAAACGTGACCGGAAACATGTCTTGTGGTTGGAACCCACTTTTCGACCCCTCGGAGTGATAGGCCGGTCCCCCGCGAGGCCTCTCGTGGCCTTCGCAATTGACGCAATCTACACAGGAAGCTATGGCCCTGTCGGTGACGCCATTCACGGGAGCGGCAAGTGGCGGAGAGGAGAGAGAGGAAGAGCCGGAGAGACACCACAGGCCGACTGTGAGAGCTGAAAAAAAAAAGAGTTCGAAGGGGTGTGTGTGAGGGATCTATGACATCACGGCGCCTCTGTGGCACGTCGCGGCGCGTGTGCGTGTGCGTGCCTGATCATTCCCACCACGGCACAGCGACCGCTGTGACAGCTGCTGTTTGCCTGCGTGCCAGGGTAATATCCAACCTCTCTGTCGAACCCAATTGGGAAGACGCCAGCACACTGAAATCTAGCAGGAAGTCCCAGCAAAGCATAGTAGGAAGTCCGCCCGAAACCGCGTGTGCCTCGATTCTTGGCTACACTGGACAGCCACAAGACATGGAGCCCGAGTCCCCACGCGTGGAGCAGGTGGGCGGTATTCTCAGCAGGGGGGAGGACACAGATGGCGAGCGGACGGATGACGAGATGGATTTTCCTCCGGAATCTTCGTATGTCAGCCAACACCAACCAGCACAAGGTTTGCAAAATGAGAGAGAGGGAGCAACAGCAATGTTCACCATTTTGGTTGATTCAAACGCCGGCGCGCGAGTGGGTGTGTCCAGTGTCCCGTCACATATCACGGGGGGGAGACGATGAAGAGCAAGCAAACACCAAGAGTACCTCTGTTGGGTGCGTTAGTACACAGGGTACAGATTGTAGTACATGCAATTGGAAAATAACGTGCAAAATCGTCTGGTTGCAGAGATGAGTCGGCGATGGGGAACGAACCGAGTGCCAGCGACGATGATTGTTGTGCAACGTAAAATACAATACCGGAGGGGGGGTTTAACCCTGGTATTTGCCCGGCGCATCTCCCGGCGCTTGTCAATGTGCATAATTGCTTGGTGTCTTTGTCCAGCAATTCCACCGGCGCTAGTCAATCCGTGTTGTTGACGACCCCCGCCACAACCGCAGAACTGCTCTACTTCGATGGTCGCGAGTTATATTGCATTCACAATCCTTTGGATCTTGTGCAGCGCCAAGTCCAATACAACCGGCACATGAGCTTTATTCATATGCACGCATCAACAGCCGCAATGGAGAGTTTGCCTTGAAGTGAAATGTAGAAACGCTGTCGAGGGGGTGTACTGATCCGTTCGTTTCGAAAGCTGTTTGATACATATGCTCATGAATAAATTGTATGACTGTTCTGTGTGCATGTGGCTAGAATTGTGGGGGTGACGAAGCTTGTGCATGATGCCCTAGGTATCACCAAATGCCTTTCTGGCAATTGTTCTGAGGAGGCATGCTCCACCACCTGCTTTGTCGACAACATTACATCCAGGTTGCGGAGTTTGAGTGGACATAGGAAGAAGCGGTAGAGCTTGGCTGTTGCTAGGCGTGTCGTTTGTATGGGCAGCCCTATCTATCAATGAGTGACAGGCAGGGAGAGGCGGAGCCAATTGAATGACTCATCGACACGAGCAGTTTGCAATGTGGGTTACTTCCTATTCGAATAAGGCGTTCGGGATGTTTGATGGAGGCAAAATTGCAATATTCTTGCTTGACGTGGTTCTACTCAACGCCACAGAAATGGAGCAGACTGTCCATACTGAAAAAAAAAAAAAACTGTAGCAAGGAACAAGAAAACGCTCATGGTATTACGGACGCACTTCAAGCAAAAGTTTGGTACTGCTGTTGTCGGTCATTGCACAACAACCAAGTGGGTCGCAGCAGTGGACAGCGTTGGCGATTGAAAGAGATACCTTGCTTGCCAACCTTAACCTTGACCTCGAAAGCTATGCGCGTCACCTTGGTGAGGGTGTGTGTGTTGTGTGTTTTCGTCCTACTTATTTGGCGACAGTCCCCCCATTTTTCGTGGTGAGACGGGTACTACACTCTTTCAGCGTATGTAGAGTAGTAGAGTACTTTTCAGTGTATTTTTTAGTACAACTACAACCATCCAGGGTCACACAGGAGAGGGTAAGCACCAGGGCTTTTTTTCTTCATTTTTTTTTTATTTTCATGCCCCACCTTCCTCCTGCGGTTCGTGCTGAGTTTTATTTTGAGGAGTGGCCAAAAGCGGGTACACCCGGCCCCAATCCGGCCATTATCGGGTACACTTGTTTTTCACAGTCGGCAGCGCCCTCCTGGCGCCATCTGATTGGCCGACGACCGCCCCTACCCGGCCCTGACCCTATTCCCACCGGGTGCACCCGATCTTGGCTACTCACCCCCCGGAGGAGTACCCGATCTTACTCTCGCCTACCCGAAAATGGCCGGGCTATTCGACCAACAGACCACCAGCAGACCACGCTCACGAACACACGTCACCAACACCCCGCACTCGAGTTCCGACGCTTCCGACGGCGGGCGGAGGCGGACCTAACACGGCTAACGCGGCGGAACTCTCGTTTGAAGTAGATCTCGCTCCTGCAAGTAGATCTCGCTCCTCAACCCACCAAGTCTCTCGTGGTTAATCTCGGCACTCGTGCCTGAACAGTCGACTGGCATCGGCAGAATATGAGCGACGAAGTAGAGAACACCGCGGTCCTCGCGCAAGGCGCGTGCTACTTCACCACTAGCCATCTTAGGACAGCGTCCATGCTGCGTGTACCACCACTCTCTCTATATTTCACCATCTCCTGTGGCAAGCCCGCAGTTCCTTGTCTCTCCCGCGTACTCACGAGAGATCGAAGTCAAGGAAATATTATAGGTCCCACGGCATCCACTGCCTGCTGCTGCTGCTGCATTACTTTATGTATGTACGATCCTCTTCCTACACAACAATGTGTCATATGTCTCCGGTCTCGATCGAGACATAACCACGGCATCCACTGCTTGCTGCTGCTGCATTGCTGTGTACGAACGACCCTCTGCGTACACAACAACTTGACATACATATCCGGTCTTGATGTGTCTAGAAATGTATTCCAGACGAAAGCGACACCCTGATGCTTCTGTGCCTGATGCTTCCGTGGACATATCTGAGCTGCGTCATGTATTTGTGTGCAGCTCAAGTGATCACGTGAGTGAGGTATTGAGAGGTATTCATCCACCGCCGCCTGCCTGGCCCTCTCTCTCCTCCCTCTCTGATACGAAACGAGAACCGAGAGAGTTCCGCCGTCGGCGGTGGGTTGCAGGAAGAGTCTTGCAGGAGAGAGGTCCACTGATCCACTTCAAATGAGAGTTCCGCCGCGTTAGCCGTGTTAGGTCCGCCTCCGCCCGCCGTCGGAAGCGTCGGAACTCGAGTGCGGGGTGTTGGTGACGTGTGTTCGTGAGCGTGGTCTGCTGGTGGTCTGTTGGTCGAATAGCCCAGCCATTTTCGTGTAGGCGAGAGTATGATCGGGTACCCCTCCGGGGGGTGAGTAGCCAAGATCGGGTGCACCCGGTGGGAATAGGGTCAGGGCCGGGTAGGGGCGGTCGTCGGCCAATCAGATGGCGTCAGGAGGGCGCTGCCGACTGTGAAAAACAAGTGTACCCGATAATGGCCGGATTGGGGCCGGGTGTACCCGCTTTTGGCCACTCCTCTTTTATTTTTATCGCGGGAAGGGTCCAGTCGTCCCATTCCCTCGTCAACGGTGCTACCGTCGAAGTTTGGTACTCACGAGAGCTTGTCAGCGTTGTTTCGCTTTCACCCGCAAAGTTTGCAATTTTTTCACCTCGTAGGGATTCGAATTCACGACCTCTGCGACTAGCGGTTTACGAGGATACCACTAGACCACCCGGGCGACGGGAGGGTAGACCCAGGCGAAACCCCACCTCTACATCGAAAATCCTTGTAGAAATGCTCGTGCACGAGGTCTTATATCCAACTGACTACGCCGCTTTCGAAGTGAACGTCGGATGAAGATGAATGAACACACAACCTTAAGGTCGAGGCTATGCAGTGGAACACCGGCGGGCACGTCGAAGACCTAGATGACTACGAGGGAAGTCATTTCGGGGATGGCTGTTTCGGAGTTCATTGTACGGTGGTGAACTATATGTGGTCATCAATGTGTGGTATGCGGTTCATGGTGTGTGTTTTCATCCCATAACTGAATATGATACTCATTCGCATGCCCGGCCGTGATGACGCCCCCCTTCACCCGCCTGCCATCTAGGAAAGTTGCGATAGAACGTGGAAATATCGTTGCTCCTTATCGAAAGCCCGCTACCCGTCCGCCACTCACTTGTCGCAAACCCACCAGACGAGGACGAGCAGCAGAAGGACAGTGCGGAAGAGTTGGAGGTGACTGGCGAGGGCACTGCGGGAGGGCCGTTTGGACTGAAGAAGGTACTCTTCGTGAGGAAAAAGAGCGAAAAGGGCGTTGGGTCGAAAGAGGTGAGTTTTTTCTGTTGGCTTGGTTTTGTTGCTGTCCTATCGCGTCGGCAAAGAAATATGTTCTTGCACTTGCAAGTGCAAGTGGATGTACTTATGTTCCGAGAGAGAGAGAGAGAGAGAGAGCGTGTGAAGTGCTGTAGAGTAGTAAAATTTCCACTGCAGCCTCCCGTCTTCATTCTTCGAGCATCGGTGTTTGTCGATGGTGATCACACCGATACTGCTGTACTACAAGAGGTTCATTTATTGAGATAGTGGCCCCGAGGCTCTACACGATCTCTTAGCACTCTTGTCTGTGCGCAAAGACGAGTTCCTTGATGAGCTCTTTTCTCTACTACCCGCTTTATTCTGCCCAATGCCCATGACACGCCACGTCCTGCCATCGCATCATTACCATTCAAAACACCTTGCCCGCGTGACTTGTCGTACAGGAACCTTCCTTCAAGGACCGATTCAACAAGCTCGGGGCGGGAGTTGGAGAGAGGTTTGCCGCTTTCGGACACATCATCCAAGAGCACGGCAGCAAGTCCGCGGCGGCAAGTGGATCGCAGACTTCGGGAGTAGCGGAAAAGTTTACCGCCCCGGACGAGACGAACGAACCGGCACAGGTTGCACCGCAGGGTGGTACCGCTTTTGCTGGCCCACCCGCCAGCGAGCACCCCCAGCAGCAGGCGATGGAGTACTTTCAAGAGTACGAGGTTACCTTTACTACCAAGCCCACGTTTTCGCTCGTGGCAGGGGCCGACGGGAGGGGCGCCGTAGTATCGTGGGACACCGGTACGGCACCACCCTCTGCGGACAGCGGCGGCGCCCCTGCCCCCGTGCCGCCATCCGGTGCCGCTGTCATCGCCGTGTCCGGCGAGTCGGTAACCGAGAAGAAGCTGGCAGACGTGCTGGAGCTCCTGGAGGCCGCCGGCAAGGACCTCGACATAGGGCGAGAAGAAGATCCGGCCAAAAATAACGGCGTCAAGCTTTCCGTCGAGGTGCCTCCGGACCCGGCAGGCGGCGGCGGTGGCGAGCTGGTGGTGCGTTTCCGCGAGAAGATGAAGCCGCAGCACGAGACCGGGTCGGCCGGTGGGGAGGTCTTCCGCAACAAGATGAAGGCCATGGCGACGGGGATAGGGAACCTGTTCCAGGCAAAGGAAACGGCGGGCAGCGCCGTGAGGGACGGCTCCAACGTTTCAGCCGGAGGCTCGGGCCCGTCGGGGGCGGCGGCGGCGGCGGCGGCAGCGGTGCCCGATGCCTTCCCCCTGACGTTTTCGGCGGGAGGCAAGACGGTCGAGGACTTGCCGTTTACGATGGCCGAGGTCGTCGGAGGCCTTGGGGTTATCGTGGCGGCGGTTAGGGACGACTACGCGGAGAACTTGATCGTGGCGGAGGAGGCGGGGGTCGTGTCGGCGGGGACGGCGGGTGTGGCTGCCGGCGGCGGCGGCGAGGAGGGGGGCGCGGGGCGGAGCGATGGCCCGGATGTGCTCGTTCCTGGAGCCTTGATCTTGAGAGTGGCCGGGCAGAACGTGGAGGGGAAAGGGATGGAGCGAGTGAGGAAGGCTTTGGAGACGGCGGCGGTGGAGCACTCGGCGGTGAGTGAGATGTATCTTTATCGTGTTTGGAGGCGGACATTTGTTAGAAGCACAGGGAACAAGGTTGACCTCAGGACCTTGAATATGCCACACATAAAGAACTAGAGAGAGAGAACGTCGTGCCCGATGGGGTCAGTGCCACACACTCACGTTACCCCCAGAGCCCCCACAAAACAGTACGGATTGCAGGTTACCCCAAAGAGGAACATCATCTTTCACCCTTGAGTGATGTGGTCAGGGGGTTATTGGTGGAGGATGGCCAAAGATATTGACGCATCAGCTTGCCGCAACCTTGGAAACGATTACAGTCTCTGTTCGCGTGCACGTGCACCGTTTTGCGACGTTGAGCACGTGGCATCACGTTGTATCGACACGTACGCCAAGCACTTGATGCAGTCGACCTTCAATAGTAGTCATTGTCTCCATCCCGGGTGTTGATTGGCCCTCGTGCCTCGCCTTTCCACAGGTAACGCCCCTTTCCCCTTCCTGCACCCGTTACTGCACACCAGGTGAAAATCCTCTTCCGGCACGCGCCTCCAGTCTACCGAGCGAGCGTGGCGGCCGAGCTAGCGTTAGAGCAGTCCAAGGTGCCTCAGGTGCACGTCGGCACGTGGCAACCTTTGCTCAAGCGACGCGCCGGGGTCACGATGAGCGGAGACGGAGAGAACGGCGGCGGCGGGGGCGGGGGCATTATCGGACTCGGCTATGGCGGAGAGGAGTGGGAGGACGTCCAGGCGACCATGGCGCGGGCGCACAGGTTCGTGAACGGCTTCCGGTCGGTCGGCATCCGCGTGGACGTGCTGAGCATGCAGACCGTGACCCTTCCGCGGAACGTCAAGTCGGCGTACGCTGGGACGTTCGAGGGCCGGCCGTCGTCCTTCCAGCAGGCGGCGCGGCTGTGGTTTTCCTTCCCGGGGGAGCGAACGGTCACCCTCAAGAGACAAGCTACCTTGGAAAAGCTTGGTTTGTTGCACGTCGAGACTAGGGGAGGGGGCGGGGCGATAGGCTCATGGGTGACGATCACCGCGGCGGATGCGTCGCCTTGCGCGGCGGCGGGGGTACCCGTGGGGGAGACCTCGCTGCTGACCCACGTTAACGGCTTCGACGTGTCTCCGCCCGCCTACCGATCGCTCGCTCCGCGCGCGTTCGGGGATGGGGAAGGGTGGACGGCGGCGGTGCTGCCGGCGCTCGAGAGCGGCGGCGGCGACAACATCACCCTTACCTTTGTCTGAGGACTGCGCTGATCTTGATCTGAGGACTCGTTTTGTGGCGGTGTCGGTGCTCGGTGCTGTTGGAGATGGATGATGCTTTGCACAGACAGGCTGTGTTCGGAAGGTTGTGCATGCGAGGGAACAATATTGTGCATGCATGCATTGCATACCGTAGCCGTGGTTGCGACGTCCAGTTCTCTTGACGAAAGAAGAGCTGTCACACTTGTTGTGTAGAAATTTTGAGCTGTCAAATCAAGACTCTTGTTGAACTGTACTAGTTTCTCGGCTTGTCACACCCGACTAGCCGTGGCGGCTTGTCGATGATTCACTGCTTCACAATACTCCATGCGTGTGCCCTAAGTTCACGCCATCTGAGGTTCCACCAGTTGAGCATCTGTAATGCGGTTTACGGTATGTTTGGGGTGGCGGGATTTGAACCGGTATGTTTGGGGTGGCGGGATTTGAACCCGGGTTAACTTCGAAACCATTGAACATGTCTTTTTTCGACGCCAACGTTACAAGATGGACTCGTCTTCGAGATCTGACCGTCGGACCCTTTTTAGAGGTCGCCTCGACATCTTTTTGTATGGTTGGATGAAATGTTGTGACACTTTTTACTGTGTTTCTTGAAGCACGTGCGCCTTGGCTGCGATGCGTCCTTATGACCCTCACCGGGCTTGAGTTGGTCGTGCTGCTGTAGCACGGTACCGTATCTGTTTGGGTCTCTGGATATTTTTTTGTCCGTTTCCGCGACGTCGTTCGCTGAATATGCTGTTGATTGGGTGGTGGGAGCGCGCACGCATGTGAAACGTTGTATGCATGTCCATGTGCATGTGACGCACGCACGCGTCGTCGCTTGTTGCCATGCATGCTGTCGTACAAGAATGGGGCTCATTGAAACAATCCAACTCAATACTGTAGACCCCTGGGCAAGTTTTCGGGCCTCAGCCACGTGTGCTGGCCAGGCCTCTCTTCACCAAGAGCTAGCTTGAGTCTTGTGTTTGCTACAGAGAGATGGCACCCCCCGGTAGACCAATTTTCAAGAGCTCATTTCCTCCACATCGAGCTTCGCCAACACCAAAACTGGCGGTTTGGGAAAAGTGTCGGTGAGAGGGCTTTCCGAAGACGTATCGAGCTCCTTTCGGCACCCACTTCGTTGTGATGTGGAGCAATCGAGCTTTTGACACCTCTCTGCCTCTACGGTAATCGAGATCAACTTCACCCCGCCACTTGAGGTGACGCAGCGAGAGAATTTTCCTGGAATATACTAGCTGCTTCATCCCTCGTCGGGTGTGGCATCCTCTATAGGCACCAACTGCGCGACAGACAAAACCAACCGTTCTTGTCGTGATCTCCAACCTGACCCGCGGCGGTGGCTCAAATCCATTTCAAAGAGGATGGAGGTTTCAAAGGGAAGAAAAACAAAGCCAAATGTGCGAAAAATGCGCTCCGGTCCTGCTTCATGTGCTAGGGTCCCAGGGTCTTGACAAGTCAAGTTACTCAGCGACGACAGTGAAGTCACCATAGATAGATGTCAGAAATTCTGTGTACCACGTCTGTCTACGGATGCCCCAACGCAATGCGTTTCAGACAGAACCAACTTAGAAACGATGTAGATGTTGGCCTAAGGCGTGCAAGTAACACAACACAAACGATCGCGCACGCCACCAATGATGATGGCGATTCACGTGGTACGGTACTCATAATGTGTACATGACACTTTTTGACATTGTTTATCGGTAAGAATGCACCTAGACGAACTTGTTGTTTGATCCTGCTCCGTGTCTCTCTTTTCCTCGCTCCATGTACCACGGCAGTAGCTGCTTGTACGGGCATTACTCCTACCTGGCCAACGTCGTGATGTGCCACCAGCAACGGCATCAACACAGCGCGGTAACGAGCACAAAAACAGGACGTGATCGTTAGCGCAAAGAGGGTAAACGCCTTCGACGCTTTGGACCTCCATTCGCTTCGACAAACCAGGGAGTCAAAAAATGCGCCAAAAAGTCGCAACTTCTTTTCTCGTGTTGTTTCAAGACTGCCCGCGCTCTCTGGTCTACATACAAGCACGGCTGTGATATATTTTAAACAAGACAGCAACAAAAACATACCACAATCATACATTCGCTCAAAACTTCAAAGTTATCACGCACACGGGGATCGAGGCACCCCCGCTAGTCTAATATTTTCTCTTTGCTGGAGCTATGCGCAAGGAACCTGCGGTACAACTTCCCCATGAAAGGAGTACTATCCCGAACGAGCACTTGTGCTCATGTCATGTCACGTGGAATCTCTACACCTATCTAAAAAAATCCACGAGCTGCATTCCCCCTTCTCCCGCATAACCGATAATAGCGAACCAACAAGCTCAAAGCTTCTCGAGCTTGAACATGTCCTTGAGAATCTCGAGGGTCTGCTTCTTCTCGTCAGGCCCGCCCGGCTGGCGGAGGACCGACATGGGCCCGTGCAACATCTTGTTGACGATGCCCTGAGAGAGTTTCTCCACCACTTGCAGCTCCTTGTCGGACAGATTTTGGAGCTTGTTGCCGGCCTGCGCCATGTCATGTCACACCATCAGCAGTGGGGTTGGAATACCGAGGAAATGGGACGGGTGAGTTCATCGGGTGGATCGCAATAATGATGAAACCACCGGTCACCAAACACGGGAGGCAATTTCCAACCGACGGCGAGAGTCTCGCGCAGAGAATGAGGGGTTCTGTTGGCAAGGGGTGACGTGCGTGCTGGGGGGCCATTGGTGACAGGCCAAGGGAGGTAGGTCGTGCCGATCTTTTGGCCAACCGATACTTTGGGGCAAACAATAGCCTGGGCTCGTTGATTAGGTACGTAGAGGGGTGGTGTGAAAAGTCGAACCACGCAACGTCCAACCATCGGGGGATAGCGTCCAAAACAAGGCGTCCAACAAAGGGTTCGAGATCACGCGTGCATTATACGAAACGCTCTCGTCTGTTCTTCATACACCGCGTTGACAAATAACACGCACCATGAGACAAAGACCATTTTACCGTTGTCATTAGTCACGATTCGTCTTCCTCCGCCTTACCTTTCGCATCTCCTGCGCGCGCATGCCCTCAAACTTCTCCTGCATCTTGGAGATGGCAGGGGTCGCCGACAGGCTCTGCTGCCACCCGCTAAACTTGTTGTGCTCCTCCGCCAGGATGTCCTCTGCCTCCAGCATCTCCCGGCGTCGCAGCGCGGTATTTCTCGCCACCACCATCTTCAGGTCGTCGACGTCGTACGCGAACACCCCGGGGACATCAGAGCAGTCAGCCTCCACGTTTCTCGGCACCGAGATGTCGACAAACATCACCGGGCGTTCCTTGCCCGCTTCCAGCCTCTCCAACTGCTCTTTCCCGACAATGCACCCGGTAGCACTCGTCGACGTGAAGATGATGTCCGCCTCGCCGATAGCCCGTTCCAGCTCCGTGGGGTCCTCTGCCCCTAGCCGTACATCCATCTCCATGTCGGGGAACTCCTTCATGAGCTCCGTGCACTTGGGCATGGACCGGTTGACAAGGATGACCTTCTTGATGCCGAGAGAGCCCAAGTGGACGAGCAGCAGCCGGGTCATCTTGCCGGCGCCGATGATGGCCACCGAGGAGCCAACGAGCTTCTTGCCAAGGTCCTTCTCGGCGCGCATCTTGCTGAACTCGGCAGCGGCGGAGGAAATGGACACCGCGCCTGGAGGGGCCAGCAAACGAAATTAAGAGGGTCAAGTGATGATGACCATATGGTTTACTGCTGCCGACTTCTGATGGGCAAAGGGTTTTGTCGCGTACACGACGACCGCAAAAAATCTTCGACACAAAGAGAGAGAGACTTGAGCCCATTTCCAATCAGATTCTTCGTCTCAGCTGCAAGTGAAGACGGAAGGGCAACATGTCTCTAGGGTCTTCGCCGATCGAACAACAAAAGCGGGAGATACATTGCTGCCGCATAATAACGCGTGTGTGTTCGTCGGATCTGGGCCAGTCTCAACACCTCCGTGCCTGAAAAATTTTGACGCTTCAGCTGGAGTCAAGGAAGGTTCCATGATACAATCGGAAATGCTCCAGTCCCGACAGTTGCGGACCGACAAGGTCAGCGTGGTCAGTGGACGCCTCTTACGTCCTCCGAAAGCGAGGCATGTGTACGAAGAAGCTGCGAAACGACCTCTCCTTCAACAAACAACAGCGCATCTCGGCTCGATATAACAGCAACGAAAGACCCTGCCAACACATCGTTGCCATAGGATCGTCGCAATCGCATGCGTGGCCGGTTGCACTACCGCTCCCGACACCTTGTCAAGCGTGTTATTCTTGTCCTCCCGCAGACAGTACCATCAGAAGGTCAACTTAACGGAAACTGGAAGCATTGTTGATAGTTTCGCAGCTCACGCTGTTGGGGACAGCCAATATTACCATGGCTACCAGGTGTTCCGCCCAAGCAAAACGTACGCCGAGCCCCGTCGACCCAAGACTCGTCTCCGCGCGCATCTTCCAACATGAGCCCGCCTTGGCACGGGCAAAACCTTTCCTTCCGGCAGACACACTCACCCTTGCTGATGCTCGTCTCCGCCCGAGCTCGCTTCCCAGCCGAAACGGCTGTGTTCAGCATCCTCGCCACCACTTTCCCTGCCGACCCATCCTTCTCCGTGCCGTGAAGGTAGCATTGCCGGACCTGATTTTACCAGCAAAAACGACAACGAAATAAATAGATGACTGATGTACCGAGCACACAAAATTGGATCTTGCGGTACGCAAAAGGTTGACAATACATGTACACGTAAGTTTATTGTTCGTGGTACAGTAGTACTTGGGTCCGATACGATATCCGATCTGGAATTTATATGGAATTTTATTTGTGGGTATACCGTTGGAGCCCCTCCCTCCCCCGAGAGAGCGAGTGGTTCAGCTGGGGGGCTGTTTCATACACCTCGATATATTGAGACTTCCTGTCCCACGACAATACGAGATCGAAAGAGCGGGCGCGTTTCGTGGAATGTGTCAGTTGGGGGTATGTAGCATATTGATATTGGTGTCTTGGGCTACCAGTGAAAGGTAGGGTACAGATTTGCTCATCTCAGGGAAGGTTGCAACAGGGTTGCTCAAGTACAAGACATTACTTTCCTTGCTGATGGTATTTCTTGGACATTGCACTGGAGGAAGGATTTGGCATGTGCTGGACTAGCGTTCGTGCTGTCCGAATGCTCGTTTTTTTGTGGCCGAAAATTGAACCTCTGTTTCTCTTGAAATTTTGAGGCAAACCCCTTGAAGCTGTATTCTTCGAGCAACGCCCGTCACAGTTCCGACGCTTCTCGGACGTAGCGCAGATGCTTGTTTGGGTGCACTTCTGAGTATCATTCTTTAGAGTTGACGGTTTGGAGATGATTGCAAGGGCGAATGCATTGGGTTCGTGGTTGAACTGATGGGAGAAATGGATGCGCTTTTGGTGCATACGTAGCGAGTTTTTTGCGGGATGTACATATCTCGTGTGGATATTTCTTTTTGATAGGTCGACTACAGGTATGCAAGTGTCCACCCGTTGTCATGGACGCACAAGATCAGACAGGCTGCTCGGACGTGGACAAACGTCCACCCAGAGCCCGCAGAATTTGAGTAGGTGGGCGGCAGAGATGTCGTACGGAACAGGTTTGGGGGTCTCGGGTAACTACGATTGACCGAGCACGCCTGTGCAACAAGAATAGCCACGCGCGGCTCCTGCTTCTGAATAGGTCAACGGTCAACGCCCAAGGGAACGGGGATGAAATCTGGTTCGATGTAACACATGTCGGCACTTCTCTACATATCGTACACACACAATTCAAATTCCGACTAAAAGAACCAATTTTTGCATGAAACAGATGTGTCTTCGAACAAAGAGAATGCAGAGGAATGAGGTCAAGCCTCAAACTCTAGGGTGAGGGTGGACTGTTACCCACAAGAAGCTCCACGCGGTTGTTAGAATCTTCGAATCTTGAGGAGCTTGCAACGCCACGTTTGACGCGTAAGACTGCTCGTCCAGCTCCCGGGCGACTACTAGAACAGTCAAACCCTGACCAATCCATGACTTGGAGTTAGCACCGTCATCACAACCGTTGATTTCTAACCCTGATTGAGACGTCACAATGCTACGGTCACTGCATCGCTGCCTGCACGTTGGAAACACGCGTACAGAGCGCATTTTTACAATTGGTAGCGAGGGGAAATGTTTTTCTAGCCGAGATTCGGAATACTCACATACAAACGTCGGAGATTTTTTTTGTCCACTTCAAATCACGCTCGCAGAATTTGTGCCGTCCACAACCCGTGATCACACAGAGTGGTCCTCTCCCCAAGGCCCCTACCCACCCCTCCTGTGGTGCTTTGCCTTGGTTTTATATTCGAGAAGAGGGCAGCACTCCCTTCCCTATGTGTACACACGAATTATTATAGCGATTTCCACCAAGGCCAGGAACGGAACCGAGAGAAAAACTCACGTTGCAACAAAAGCTCGCTTACGCCGGGAATCGAACCCCTGACCCTGGCCACTGCAAGGTTGTAGCCAAATTAGACAACGGGCACCGGCGTTGGAGAATATTGGGGAATATTTCATGTGCTTTAATGCACACTGCGTTGTGAATTGCTCTCTGCTTTTGCCACATCCCCACTTCAGGGCTTGGGTGGGAACGCCAACAAGGTCGAGAAAGAGCGCGCCTCTCTTCACCGTATTAGGAAACAAACTCATCCTAAACAGCGTCCTACTTTTGTGCGACTGCCTTAGTGCGGTGTGCACGCTGGAAACGCACGTACATGCGGGGCCTTTTGTTGTGGTTATGCCGGTGCCGGGCGACCATTACAGCCAGCTCGGAGATTAAAGTCGAGAATGAACGTTGTCATGAGTTGGAAGGGCAAGGGAGTAAGTAAATCGAGCGAACTTCCCATCGCCGCTGCTGCTATCAAGCAAACCCACCTGCGACAATATCTGCCCCTCTCCCACCACAAGCGAGTCCAAGCCAGCGCTAACCCTTAGCAGATGCCACACCGCGTCCTCCCTGGAGAGCATGAACAGGTTTTGCCGTAGCTCCGACTGGGAGAGGCCCGAGTACTCCTGCAGGTGTGTCATCACGTCTCGGATGGCCGCGTGGGCGTCAGTGGCGGCGATGTACACCTCGAACCGGTTGCACGTCGACAGCACCGCGGCCTCCTGGATGTTCTCGTAGCTGCACAGCTTTTGGGGTTGGTCACCATTTTCCGCCGTAGGTTGTTGTGGGTTCCACAAGAGGAGAAGAACGCAGGGAGATGGCGACGAGGCAACAGCCAAACTTCAATGATCAAACAATGGATTCGTGTCTCGCGGTGTTGCTGCAGCTGCATTTGATCCTGCCTACACGTACACGTCCAAATGTAGAGCAGCGCATTGTTTTGCTTCGGAACCCTGCCGCCGTGCCGTTGTGAGTGCCTCCGTCAAGTCTGGGTCACACATGGCCTCAACACACCCAAACTCTTGATCATATAGATGACAACGCGCATACATCCGGAGACCACCTTATGTTCTACAGAAATGACGGGGACACGTCACACAAGGGACGACACCAAACAGACATGCAGATTCCATCGAAAACCGGGTATCGTCATATAGCAGTGCAATTAGCAAAGTGCAATCGGCTGGTGAAATCCATGCCTATCAACGGACAACGTGCTGCAAGACCTAAACCGCTCGTATTCATCGTCAGGGAGAGCGGCTTGGCAAGCAGTGCGGACTTCTCGTCACTGGGCGGTTGAATAATGCGAGGGGTACAACCAAGCAGCCACCGTACGTAGAAAAGTGCAACGTAATCACCAAAGAATGAAACGCTGCTTCTGCGGGTGTCCGCGCAACAACACACCCTTTGCAATGCTTGACCACCTACAATATCAGGAAGCATCATGCCTACAGCCGTTCGTGCAACAACAACCCGAGAGCTCAGCTACGCGTCTCCACTCACAGTCTACAACCAACACCATTTTCGACGAGCGCGCCGAGAACAAGAGCGCGGCAGGATAGCTGTCGACTATGCTCCGAGACCAACACCGGGATTTCCGACACCCGTCACGATACTGCTGTACCGCCTACAGCACTAACACACCTTAGCGGATGCTAGGTTCCACTCCGCCTCGGGCACAGCAAGCCTCTCGCGGACGTCGACGCCGGCGTTGTGGTGCGACAGGCCGACAACGTGGACGCTGAGCGGGGTGGAGGATGCAGCAATCCTCCTCGCCTTCTTTTGGGCCTTGGTCTCCTTGGCTTCCTCCGGTTCTCCCTCCGCCGCCCGCTTGTTGCCTGGCTTTGTCTCCACCGCCGACATCCCTAACGGCTTCACGTCGACCGTGCGAGAGCGGACGACGCGGGACCTCACCCCGTCGGAGACCCACCGAGGGGCTCCAATGTTGCCGGCGGCGATAGGTGGACTGCTCGACCTATCGCGTGAGGATAGACTGCTCATGGTCGCTTGCTGCCCGTGCAGGGCCAACGACAGAGAGTTAAAAGGCGCCTGGAATGCCGCTTGCAAGCGAGAAACAGGGCAGCCGCCCTTGGTCGTGGCTGTTGCTTCGCACGATGTGAAGAACGCGAGCAGCAGCACGAAGTGCAGGTATAGCACCCGCACGAACGGGCATCCTGCGGATGCTGACGGCGCAGACATCTTCTCCTTGGTACGTTCGGCACAGCCAAACAAGCCGAGTGCGCGCAAGCCAAGAGCTGCGCTATTCTCGCAGAGCGCCCGACACTCCTTGAGTTGACTCGACGCAAGCGAGTTCAGGGTGGGCTATGGAGAGCACGAGAGAACGAGAAGCTGCGTGGACGTAGAGTTGAACACAAAATCTGACAGGAATCGAAAAGGGCGTTTCTCGGGGATGATTCCCTACTGTCCCCGCCCCACCCCCCACCCCAACCCACAGAAAAAATAGTCCTGTCTGCACATGCCCCATTTGTCATTGTTCAGCTTGTGGCTTTCCCGCAGAGAAATGTACGCCCCACAGATTAAGGAGAAATAAATACACGCACAGAAAGACTACCCATTCGAGATATACCCACAGTCGAACGGGATGTGGTGGAGTCTTTTCAGTAAGTGGAGGAAAACCGGCTGGGTACTGGACTTATTTCGAGTCTCTACATATAGTATGGCTACACAGCAGTGCTGCACGACGGAAAAAAAAAAAAGTAAGCGGCGGGACAAAAAATATCGGCTTACACAGANAAGAGCAGCGCGACCGGCGTACATCCACCCAAGGCTAAGGTTTATAGCAGTAGACTATTCCAATAGCTATCTAGGGAACCAAGATTTGTCGAATTCCGTCCACTGTAGGCTTCAAACTTGTCGGCGCAACCCACAGCCCGTGCCCGAAAAAAACGTGCCGATGGTATCTACGCGGCGCAACCACGCTGCTGTGCACCCGCCAAAGACACCAAGCATGAGAACGCGCCCACCACTGCATCGATCGCCATAAAAATTTGATGGAAGACGTACTGAGCGCCAGACAATAGATTGCATAAGAATTCAACTTGATTGGTGCAGAGGATCGAGAGGTAGGTACGAATGAAGTTGAAAACTGGCGTTCACATACAGGCACCGTGCTTATGCCCTGGCACGTTGCCGGCAACACCGAGCATCGATTATGCTAGCTGCTGATCTTGTGGTTGTATAGCACTTAGAATTGTGCTGCAATACCAACTATAGGTGGAGTACTCTTGAATGGCGTTAGCTAGGTTTGGACTGAAATTGCTGTTGGTGGTGCCCCTCTGTTGTTGCACCGCACACGCTTGTGCCTGTTGGAGTCGGGACCCTCACCTAGCAGTGCACAACTCTCCTGATTCCCGAAGAAAAAAATGCAAGAATGGTCGAATAGCGACAGTAGCACGGCACCTACAGTAACAATGAGTTTGGCCACTGATAACGTCGTGCTTTGGGGTGTCGCATGCAGGCACGGCCGGCATATATATATA
>CACKRE030004887.1:71748-87901 GCA_902602495.3 Ectocarpus sp. CCAP 1310/34 | reverse complement strand
AAAACCCCCCCCCCCCCCCCCCGCGTATGCTCCCTACGCGTGATACACGAAACCCCCTTTTCGTACAGTACCTCGTAGGTGAAGTCTAGCGCGGTCCCAGCAGCGATGGCCACGGCTGTGTCTGGCTCGAACAGCACTCGGATGATTCGATTGCCGTTGTACAGAATCGTGTACCTGACCAGAGCAGTAAACAACCCCACAGACAGCATGATTGAAAAAACAAGCCCTACATCTAAGACGCATTATAGTACACGGCACCATAATCAACGAACCCTTGACTTCTCGTAGTGCAAGACAGACCTCCCAAGCGTGCCTGCGGTATCTGACCGAACCAACTTCTTTGCCAGGTGGATCCCAATTCGCTCAAAGAAAATCAAGTTGGTCAAGGAAATAATCAGCGGCTACAAGCAGCTGGCTTGCTACTAACAACAACGTCCAGAGGTCGGACATGACAAGTATGACCAACATCTCGAAAAGGTGTGCACATGAATCTCTAACGACACTTCTCCCCAATTCTCCCGTGACATGGTAACTCTCCTCCCACCTCTGGTTGACGTAGATGTCGAGCTCCTCCTTGCTCCCCACGGGACCGTCGATTGGAAGGTCGTCTATGTAGATGTTCGCCCAGTACTCCTGCTCCACCTGTGGTATTTGCAGTGCGCGTGTGCACAAGCGCATGACACAAGTAGAGTAGAGTAAGAATTCTCGGCTTCGGGGCGGTTTGTGTTGAAACGCGAGCAAGGAAAACGGCTGTTGGTTGGAATTCGAGCTGTAGGTAGCGGTAACAAGATCGTTGGAAATCAAATCACATAGGTTGCTTGATGGCGAAAGGGCGTGCAGGCGACTCGAGGGAGGTTGAAAATACAGAAGTGATCCCGATGTAGTGGCATGTAGGGGCCAGAGCAAAACATGCCACACTTCAGGGCAGTGTCACTCTTGGACAAAGTGGCAATAATGTCACGTTTGACATACGTAGTGGCAATAAAGGATAGTGGTTGGACAGTATTATCTAGGGTAACTCTTTCGTTGCTTGCAGCAGTGTCCCGCGTGAAAACGCAGGCGTCTCCGCCTCTGCCTATCACATGTGAAACGACACTTGATCGTCCACGTGACAAACGAGACCTCCTACGGTCGCAACCTACCTTTCTTTTGTGTGCAGGCGGACTGACTTGTGGTTGTCATGATGGGGTGCAACTCTCCTTCAAGGAAATGACACTGCGGACACCGTACTTCGGACAACACATCACATGGTGCGACCACAGGTTCCCTCTCGCCGACCAACACAAGAGACACTCCACCACCCCCGAGGCCACATAAACTCCTGCCAGCCACAATTTCCGCTGACGTAGATCACGACCTCAAAGAAAAGGTATGAAAATCAAGAGACGTTTCTCGGGGGCAATGAACGGCCGCGCGCTTCCGCTCATCCAAACGCGTAACGATGCCAAAACATTGTCTTCGCTGTTTCCCCACCTGCATACGCACAAACCCCTCCGATCGCCACTATCGAGACAAGCAGTTGTTGTCGCTCTCGAGACACTAATGTTTAAGCGTAAGGTTTTGCTGGGTGGTCCCACATGCACTCACCGCATTCCGGAACTGTGCAGCCGAGGTTTGGTCCAATAACTGGGTGCACAGCGCCGTCTTCGGAAGAGGGACTGCGCAAGTGGCCGAGAATAAAGGGAGAGAGGGAGTCGGGGGGATCACATACCTTTATATCCCTATACCTGTGACGCGCTGCCACGCGTCTTCGACCTAGGGTACAACAGCAACAGCAGCGGTTGTTTGGAACATGTTTCACTAATTCTCCCAGAGATTTTTTCGTTGCGGCACTGCGCCCCCCACAAAGGTGCCACGGCACAGCATCGCAAGGAAGGCACAGCAATGGTCAATCGGTCGTCGTTCACCCCTATTCAGCGATTTAGAGATTTAGAGAGTGGAGGAAGGAACCAGGGCGAGGCTTCCTCGGACGCAGGAGCACGGGCAGAGCACGACGATAACACAATCTAACCCGCAACAACTGTGAGCACGTCTTTTGGGGCTTTTGATAATATGCGCCGTTGGATGCTGCTTCGGATATGTACATGACTCTCTCCACCTTCGTTCCTGAGGTATTCACAAATTTGCTCGCCCATGCCACTGGCGCTGCTAAGTTGCAGCCCACTCCCCGCGGACCGTCCGCATCGCCTTCCATCCACCAATCCATCATCTACACCGCAATAACCCGAGAGAACATGCTCCAAGGTTCGGATGCGTCCAACAAACACCGCCACACGTACCCTTGAATTTGACGTCCATGCCACTGTTGCGCAGCTCGTTTCCGGCGAGGAGTTCCCCAAGGCCGGAAGGCCTTTTTTGCTTGGTGCCTTCCACCAGGTCCGGGACACAGAACGGGAGGTGGTAGTAAGGGTACGACTCCTGCGGGTTGTACCATGGCCCCACCGTGTTGACCCACACGATCACGCTCTCGCCATCGTGGTACTGGGGTAGGGGCAAACAGCGGGGGGGGAGGGCACGTCAATTTCGTGGATCGCAACGGTCAAAAGCTCGCTCGCCTGTTGTAAGGGCGGGGGTACGAACTGAAGACAGTTGCTTTGGGAGGGAGGGCACGGTTCAGAAAACCTATCGTTTGGATTCCAATTGATATAATCCAGGTGCCCAAAGTAGCTCTAATGAAACACGACAGAGGGATACCAACAAAAAAAATAATACAACAGGTACAAAGAGCAGTACAATTATCGTATAGCGTAAATGTTTGGTGGCATGTCAGAATAAAGGCTCTAACACGCGGGCGTGAACCTTCCCTGCTCCCCCCTCCCCGTCTACCTATTGTAACAACGACGAAGAGGAAGAGAGGGTGGCTGCAAAGCCCGGCAGTGGCACTGGGCCTCGTCATCACGGAAAATGAGCGGACCGCCTTCGCTTGAAATTAAGATAATGAGGAAATAGAACAGGGAGGTGGTACGCAGACCTTATCCCTAACCATATCCCAACTTCCCCGTTTGCATGCTTTGTCCAAACATGTATACTTCATACGTAGATAAACCCTGCGAATGCTACTACTGAAACGAGCGGAGGGTGTTTCTAGCAAGATAGACTCGTGACCCCAAAGGCTTCGGCCTGTGCATCTGTGTAGTTTTCTGCACGTGGCATCGGTTGCGCCAAACGGTTCACCAACGAGGATACCTTCCTCGTCCGTTCGTGGGATAACACACGAGTAACGCCTTCCTAGTTCACATGTTTTCCTCCGACAGGGGGGGCGCCCGCGGACTGCTGTAAATGTTCGCGCCGTGTGTGCTCTCTTTGTCCACATCAACCGCCTACTATACGTGTACCAGTTGGCTACACATGCACATGCGTTGTAACCCTTGACTGACGTTAGTTAGTCCTACGAACCGGACAACAAGCAACATACGACATATGCTCCCCGTGGCCCGGGGTGGGGGCTTCCGCCGACTTAATAAATAGGAGCGTACTTGCATGGTGCACAGGACGAGCGTTGAATGCGTATCATACCATTGTTCTTTGGTTTTTTCCTCCAGCGAAACGGGTTTTAATGTCAACACAACGACAAGCTGTTATTATTGGCGGAGCTGTGCTTTCGGAATAATATATCAACTACAACCAAGCCGTCTACTGTCAAAACTAAAAATCTGGTAATTTTTTTATCGTGCAACAACAGGCCGACTGCTGCGGAAGCAAATGGTCCGTTCGGGCAAATAGTCACAATCTTGTTTTTCGCGATAACTTTCGAAAAAAACGATTTGGAAAGTGAAACAACTTTGGCTGTGACCGCGGCGTCGAGCTTCGTCCATACCCGATGAGTTTTTGGTGATTGGGTGAAATGCGACAGTTTTGACCAAAGTGACCCACGGAACCCCACCCCCCCTCATGACCCCACGGAGCCCCCAAAGTACACCACGAACCCCCCCAAACCCCTCCCTGTTGAAGGTATTTTCCTTCATAACATCAGTTAAGCCGTTGTCAATCCATATCTACATTATTTACACGTTACATACAATACCGCCCTAAATCTCTACCCAACCCTTGCCTGGTCAAGCTGCTGTCATCCAAAGCATGCAGCAATCAGCACGTCCGTTCTCTCTAACCAAGTCCGACACCAAGAGAGACAACCAAAGCGTTGAGTTGGTCACCATGACGAACGCCTCTACCGCGCCTAAACGCGAGAAACCAACAGTACAACACACCGCAACACATAAATCATATGTACATTGCCCACAGCAGGGTCCGCAGGGGGGGAAGGGGCCTTCCGAATCGTGCCGTCGGCGTTCCTTGCCCGCTTGCGCTTTCCCTTTCTTGGGCGACCCATGTGCCCGGAGCGCGTGTGCGCCTTTCGTAGCGTGCGTGAAGGGTGTGTGTGTGTGTGTGCCTCTGGTGTGTGTGTGTGGCGGGAGAAAATTCCCCGAGGGCGTGTGAAACCACCCGAAATATCTCCGAAACCCGATTTTTGTTTGAAAATCGGAAAAAAAACGTCGGTGGCAAATCACGAGAGGAATCGATTGCCGCAGTTTATTTTTGAATCGTATGGGTGAATTGTCTGCAAGAATCTAAGCGAAATACCCTCCAAAATCGTTTTTTTTGCCCATAACTTCGTTAATTTTTGTCAAATTGGAAATCGGAAAAAAATCGTCGGTGGCAAATCACGAGAGCTGTCCAAATCCGGTCTCACATTTTGTGTCTGCAAAAAACACCGCCCTCCAGAAACTAAGCAAGATTTCTTGAATACTTAAACATATCGAGCGAAGGACGAAAAAAAAAAAAACTCCCTTTACGAACATGCGCCTTGAAACGACAATTTACGCGGTATTTTCAGATTTCGGAAAAAATACCCCCACCCCGAGAAAAGTGCACCTCTGTGCAGGGGAAAATCGTGTGAATTTGTGGGCAAACGGACAATATTCATTCCTAGACGGGGGTATCACCCACGGAGCTGTCGATGAGGATGAGGCATTGTCCCATTCCCTAGAGCTAAAATCCTACGACACCGCGCCCGCGCAATTTCTTTGATATTCTGACCGGTCTTACTGGAGTATTTTTTTTCTGTTTTCCTCGACATCATGGTAGTCGACACAGCAGCAGCGTAACAGCAGTCTGCTGAAGAGCTTGGCAACATTCATTGATGTCGACCAATGGTTCTTATATAACGTTGTAGAGAGTGCAACATGCCTCATTGTGGCACCGAACTATCGCGGAAACATCTCTACCACTAGAGGAGAGTAAGACGTGCACGTATTTACAAGAGACCCACCTTCGCGATGATGCGAGGTGAACCCCTGTTGCCGACTGCAGCGGTAGTACTTTTGATACTGCTGTAGAGTAGAATTATGGATTCACTCGGATCAACACTCTTTTCTTGCTATGTAGTGGGATATCACTTCCCGATACATGCTTGCATGAGATTGCCCAGCTAACTGACTCTTTGCGCTTAATCGTACGGTGTCCCCTATGCGTGATGCACTGCTCAGGCGTAGGCAGCAACGTCTTGAGTGCATCCAACGTCTAGATATGCATACATTACATGTAAGCGAAACACGACTGCCCGTAAAAAGAGGCCTACCCCGAACGGCAGCGTGGCCTCATGCCGTGGGCGCACACGGGCATCTTCTGCTTCTACCCCCACCACGCATGTAGATTCAGCAGTTTCTCCCCACCTTATGGTTGATATCGTTCGCCTCCACAGATCTCCCCAAGAGCAGCAAGCCGTACACGCACCACAACGCCCCTACTCGCCATGCTCCCCCCCCCGCCGGAAGCAAGCCCCCCCGCGAGCTCCGTCGCCGCACCATGTTCCCTCGCGAGAAGTCGAGCCTTGCCCGGCCGAATCTTTCGGCTGGTAGCCGAGCCAGAAGCGGAGAACGCCTGCTGCAGTAAGGCTACCCCAGCCGTCGGGAGTCGCGACGATCCAATGCCAGCAGCGGCCGCAGGGATTCTCTTGCGCACTGCCCCTCTCGCGCAGTCCCACAGACAGCAGGTAGGGGACTGACCGATGGACCTGCTTTAGAGCGCGTGCGCCCACAACGAAAGCGAGCTTCTTGGGTCACACACCCGTTTTCTCCAGGGTCGGTACCGCTCTGCGGGATGACACCGCGCCCTGCTGGAGGATGTGATATATCACGGGAAATACTACCCCAGCAGCAATGCCAATGTTCCACCTTGTGCACTCACTGCCCATCTCCGATCCGGGCGGAGAAATGTGTTCCCCGGCGAGGGGGACCGCAAACAGGATGAGAAACAGGGGATCCCGTCATATTGTCCGGGGGGGTACGGTGCCGCCACCGATGCGATGCAAAGCACTGCAAAGTACAGCACCGCGCTCACAGCAACACAGCCACTGCAAGCGTCATGGTGCTTTCGTGGAAAGTGGTATCCCTTCTTATTGGGGCTATTTCGGCTCAATGGCGACACGGTGGCGGCGGCGCCTATGCTGCGGTGCTATCATCATATCCGGGATATTGCGCCAAGGACATGGACCTGAATTCAATTCCATCCCTGGACGAAAGCGTCCAAGCTTCGTTCGGTGGCGGTGTGTCGCTGGATGATGTCGAGCTACTACAGGTAAAGCGCTTGTCGGTTCCCCTCCTGCCCCTGTCCTGCCACAGCGAGAAATCGAAGGGCAATGCGAAAGTATGAAAAGTGCTGCTGCGCTAGATATACCTGGGACGTGCATCTCACGGGTTGTTGTTGTTGTTGTCTTCACATTAAAAACCATCCCGGTCTCTCTATCCAGAACCTCCTTCTGTCTCAATCTCTCCGTACTAATCCAGCACTTGACTCTGTCAATTTCCGTGGTCACAGGCTAACGTACCTAGAAAAGGTATACCAAAATAAAATGGACCCCAAGGGTCAGCAGAGCGATAAAATACAAGAAAAAGAGCGATAAAATACAAGAAAACAAAAGAATCAGAAACAAATAAATAAATAAATAGTGGAACGTGCGCACCACCAGCCTGACGGGTAGCCTTCCGGAAGGACCCCAAGGGTCAGCAGTACGTGCCAGTAAAAAAACAAAACAAAATACAACGAAATAAACCAAAGACAGACGAGGACATAAACAAACTCGCACAGAGACAGGGATATCCCTAGAGACAGTCTGAACGCGACAGCAAACGGGGGAGAGGGCAACAGAAAAATTAGTCGTTGAAATTCGACCGCAACATGTCACGTCACGCGGTCGGTCTCTTCTCGCTTGCTTTCTTCCCGCCGCGCCGTTTCCTTCCGCCCCCCTACCGCCCCGTTGATTGGTGCCGTATCTAGACTATTTTTGGGCCCGCTGTCTCCTCGTTTGATGGCTCGTTGTCGGCTGGCCTCCTCCTTGCCCTTGTGCCAAGAGGCCATGAACCTCTCAGCTCCCTGTAGCACCCCCGCGTGCCACGGTACCCCCCCCTCCACCTTCGCCGCCTCACTCCAGACTAACTTCGGGACTCCGAAGACGCTCGGCTTGTCGGTCGTGGAGCCGTACCTGGCTTCGAACATCTTCATGTCGTCCTTCAGGCATGTCAGCCAGTTCTGCTCCGGGTTTCCCCGGCCCGGGTCCTCCCCTCCCACCAACTCGCCGAACATCAGCCGTTTCGGAAGCCGCCCGTCCGGCTGTCTTGCCACGGCCCCCGCAAAGAGCAGGCGCCGTTGACGGACAGTGGCCTCCACGCTCTGGCAGCCGACCCTCTTTAGCGCCTGGGCGTATGACAGCTGCCGGTAGGTGCCTCGTTTGCGCCGGTAGCCGATGACTCGCAGGAGTAGCCGGTGGTGTGTCGTCTGCAGCATTCCGTAGTGGTTGCGGCGTGGGGACCATGTCATGCAGCCGTATAGCAGTGCCTCCACTGCCTCCGCCTGGAGCAGGCGGGCTTTGAGGCGAAACGGTGCTCCCGGTCGGTCGAAGAGCTCCGTGGCGTATCGCTTAATGCACGCCCACGCTGCTTTGCTCCTGTGGTTGATCTCTCGGGTAAGGTCGCCCTGCTCGTTGACGAGGCCGCCCAGGTATCGGAACTCGGTCGTCTGTGCGTACCTTTGCCCCGCTGCTTCGATGGTCAGCACCGGCGGTGGCGGCGGCGGCGGTCGCTGTCTCTCCTTCACCCGCATCACCAGGGTCTCCGTCTTCCTCTCCGACACCGTCAGCCCGAACTCCCGGAACACCTCCACGATAATGGTCATCATCCTCGCCAGGCCGTCGGCGGACTTCGACACAACGCCGGCATCGTCGGCATATAGCATCCCCCACACCGCCCTCCGGACTCGGTCCAGCAATCCCCCCCCCCTCCGTTCCTCCTCCTTCAAGTACACTAGGTCCCGCACGATAACCTCATCTTGGCTGAACCGTGTGACAATGATCTCGAGAGGCGCTGCGAAGAAGACGTTGAACAGCAGTGGGGACATTGAGCACCCTTGTCGTAATCCCTGCGTGACCGGGAACCAGTCCGATAGCTCCCCATCGTCCGTGCGGACCCGGGCCCGCATTCCGACGTGGAACTTGCGGATGACGGCGATCATCTCCCCGGGGATCCCGGCCCGGGCCAGCACCTTCCACAGTAGCTCCCGGTCCACCGAGTCATATGCCTTCTGCAGATCGATGAAGCACATGTAGAGCGGGATTCTCCTCCTCCGCCCCAGCTCCTGGAGTCGGCGCACAACGAACAGCATGCATACCGTGGATCGGCCAGGCCGGAACCCGCACTGTTCCTCCGGGAGGATTTCGTTGGCTTCGCAGAATGCGCTCAGGCGGTTGGTGATGGTCTTGGCGAGTACTTTGCCTACATGCGAGAGCAGCGAGATGCCCCTGTAGTTGTTGCAGTTCGAACGGTCACCCTTCTTGTACAGCACCTTAATGATGGCATCCTTCCACTCCTGCGGCATCTCTCCCCCATTCCACACTTCGACGAAGATGGCACGGAGGCGCTCCAGTACAACTGGCTCGTCGTCGCCGTCGACCTTGAGCAGTTCGGCGGCAAGGAGGTCGGGACCAACCGCCTTCCAGTTCCCCAGGCCTTTCGTCGCCGCCTCAACCTCCTCGAGGTCTGGTACCGCCGCCAGGTGTCGGGTGGCGCGCGTCGCTGGTCGCTGCATCACCTGTTCGACAACGTCTGGGTTCAGAGTGGGGGACTTGGAGTTCAGGAGGGTATTGAAGAATCTCCGCCACCGCTTGAGGATGGCATCCTTGTTCCGGAGTAGCACGCCGTTCTCGTCTGTAACGAACTGCTGCCCCCCAGCTTGTCTCCCGCTGAGGCCCGTTGACCGCTTGAGGTGTTGGTACAGCCCCCGCATGTCGCGGTCCTGGTAGATCGCTTCGAGCTCCGTCACGTATCTTTCCAGGTGGTCGTAGATGCTCGTTGCGATTGTTGCCTTCACCCCCTTGCACGTTGCTTTGAGGATCCTCCACGTTGCTGCGTTCGGTCCGGCCTTGAAGGAATGTCGCGCAGCCCGTCGCTTGTCAAGGGCGGTCGCCAGGGCTGTCCGTGCCGCGGTGGTCATGTTCCATTCCGTGGTGCGCCGCCTCCGGGGTTCCTCAGACAGCTCCGTCTCCGCCGCGCCGAGCAGGGCCTCCGTGAACTCCTTCGCCATTTCCTGCGTGGTGGTCGCCGGCGCGCCCGACCTCGCGAGCAGGTTGCAGAGAAACCGTTGGGATACAGCCCATCGCGCTGCCTCGACCTGCAGATCTTGTCGGTTGAACTGCCGCCGTTTGGGGTTGGTCCGGATAGGTCGGTTGTGGGCCAGCCGGCCACCGAGGTCGACGGTGGCTACTACGATGTTGTGGTCTGAGTCCGCTCTGACTGGGCGCACTGGCTGAGGTACGACCTCCATGTTGGACACTCGGCCGCGGTGTGCTTGGCGCGTCAGGATGTAATCGAGGCACCTACGTTCACGTCCCGACGGGCCGTTGAACGTATGCCATATCCCGCTCCTCCGTGTGTCGAAGAAGGTGTTGAGGACCGCTAATCTGTTGTCCGTGGCGAAAGTCAGCAGCAGCTCACCATTTTCGTTCAGCTCATTGCGCCCGTACTCGCCCATGGTTCCTTCGTTTTCCCCTGCTATCCCTCCTCCGGTCTGGGCATTGGCATCCATGAGCACGAAAAGATACTCCTTAGCGGGGATACGACGCACGAGACTGTCAAGTTTTTCCCAGAACATGTGTTTGCTCTCGGTGGTGGCCACGTCTGTTGGGGCATACGCAGCCACGAAGGTCACCGCTCCGCGGTGGCCCATCATCTCAAACCTCATAGCCATGAGGCGCTCGTCCACGTACTCCGTGGTGTACTGGGAGGACTTGCACAGCGTCTCCTCCACAGCGATTCCGACGCCATGCGTACCACCCTTGTCCGTGCCACAGGTGAACACCCGAAAACCGGATGCTGCGAACTCCGTTCGCCCTGGTCTCCTGACCTCCTGCAGACCGACAAACGAAATGTCCTGTTTCGCTGCCTCGTGTAAGACGCTGTCGGCTCTCCCATAGCCGTTGGCCCCGTTCACGGCCAGTGTACGCACATTGTAGGTTGCTACCCTAACAAGTCGACCGTGCCGCCTCTCCCGTGGTGCGTGCTGCATCCCTAATCAGCCTACGCACCTTCCGGCCCATCCTCCTCTTCTTCCTTTTTTTTTTATTTGTTTTTTTCTGATTGCCCTGCGGATCCTCGGGTTAATGTAAGAGTTAACCCGGTGCTTGCCTTTCCCAGCGAGGTGCCTTGCTGTCCCGGAGCGGCGTGGCTCTCCAGCTCTGGACCCTTTCCGTCCCCCTGTTGGGTGCCTACCCACGCGGTGTGCGATCATCCCGCCACCCTCTCCGTGCTCTCCACTGCTGCCTTGCCCCGGCGTCCAAACCGGGGCATTTGGGTTCAAACCCAGTGGCAGCTGTCTCCAAGTTGGCTTGTCGCGATCTACCTCGACCTCGTGACCGCGGTAACTCCCGACCGCCAAACTCAGGATCCTCTCCAAAACGGTGCTAGGGACCGTATATCCGTCGTTGTTGGGTGTTTGTTCGAGGGTTAACTGCACTTGCGGGCCTTGGCCTCCCCCGGGGAGGGGAGAAGGGGGGGAGGCGGAGAGTAGCAGTGATTGATTGTTCCCTAGCGAAGGCAGCAACAGCGATACTGCTGTACCCTTGGTGACAAACTCTGCAAGGAGCGAGGGAGAGGGCAAGAGTAGAGAGTGCTAGCGCTGTGGCTGAATTGTCGATACGAAGCGGAAATAACGAAGTAACCAATTTCGCCTCGGCCAACTTGACTTTGCAACCAGTTGCGCAATACATGCAGTGTGAAACTGTGCAGTGTGAAACTGTGGAGGCACGCCTGCACACACGAACAAAAAGGGAAGCGCTGTGTATTGCAAGTCGCGTGCAATACTGTTAAGCACCCTGGGCATCCTGCTGCGCGGCCGATTGGTGTGGGTTTACGCACGGTCGTTGTGTTGTGGAGTCCTGCAGCATCTGCAGCAAGAAGAAGAATTGATTTGTAAAGAATCTTCTCCGTGATCAAATGGTCACCTTTTTTCATATCTTGTCCTCTGGTGGGTTAACTTGGTAGATCAAGTACGTAGCAAGTTCGTCACCATACAGACTGGGCTGCTGGAAACGCCGAAGGAGAGAGAGAGTAATGTGCTAGCTGTGCTGCTGCACGGCCGGCCCCACGTCCCTCGTGTTGGCGCAAGGCGGGACGATCAGGGTTTTGATAATTACCAGTGCTGCTAATTACCAGACACCTCTACATCGTTCTACCGGTGGTCTTCAAGCGCGCCTATGTAGTTCGCTGAGGCCCTGCAGCCCGCCGTTCTTCACGGGTGTCCGCTAATCGCCTTCTGTGTGAGAATCCAATGGTTGCAAACAGCCACCTCGTTTTTGAGATTATAAAAGGAAGGATGCTGCTGCCTGTCGCACCAGCTTCCACCACTGCAGGAGATGAGAAACGCGGGTGCCTACGTAGTTCACGTCTGTGTCCCGAAAGCTGCACCGGAGAGCGTGTGTGTTGTGTGAACCTCTCCTCTGCCGAAAGCTCTCATCTTGTCGGGACGAGCCTTCCTGTGCCCCTCTACGAAATATCACCCCGCCTGAGCTTCAAAAGCAGCAGCCACCGGCAATCGGCTGTAACTAACCTTCCTTCCGTCCTTGTTGCTGCTGCTGCATGCACCGAACGCAAGGTGCACGCAATGATCAGACACGGAGCTCGCGGACCTTTCACCCAACCGCGGTGCTGGGAAGGGTACGCCGAGAGTTGGGACTGCAACGTCACTGAGGTGATCGAACACAAACGCTCGAAATGTCGCATGTTGTATGCTCCGCGCTTTCATCCTCTTTTTACGTGTTTTCTCCGTTGTGCCCGTACCCGCCAATAGCTGGGGTGGCACCTTTCCCTCCTGGTCAGCTTCAATGACCAGGACGGTCGTCAGTCCTTCAAGGCAGAGTGAAACCAGGGCGACACATGGTGGTGCATTATTATGAGGGTTGACAACATTGAAAATACATGCGCCCGCTCGTTGCTAAGGCCGCCACCGCTGCTGTTGCCCCCACGGCTGTGGGTTTTTGTTGTCGACGTCCTATTCCGGGTGCACCTTTTTTTCCATCCCGCATCCGTTTCTTTCTTTTGGGGGGGGTGGCCCGTACCGCGTTCTTGTTTTTGTCCAGGTGGTGTCTCCCAGCCTGTCTGCCGACCACGGGGGCGTTGGTGCGACAGGCCTCTTCCGGAAGCTGTACGACGCATACCCTTCGGACAACGCGCTCAGTGGCACCTGCATGGTGGGGCAGCTGCTGGACGAAGGATATGAACAGGAGCAGGCGAACGGCCGGTGAGGTGTGTGTGTGTTGGGGGGGGGAGGGGGGGGCGTACTCATTTGTTGCTTGCCGTAGTCATTTGACCATGGACCACGCGTCCCTTTCGAGACGGAGCACCGTTCCTACCCCTACTAGGGACACCACCAACATTTGGGAGCTCTTTACGTTTCTGCCACAAACTACATAAAAATTTCTTGCACATCTTATCCCCGTCCTCTACGGCCTCTTGTGCCCACCATCTATCCCCAATTACCGCGATCGTTTTTTCGCTGTTGTCTAATTTACCAAACTTGTCCATGTCACACCCTCTCTGTCTCATGTCCTCCTCGAGATCCTCTCTTTCCTTCCTGTACAGTTCACACTCCCCAACTATGTGGGGTCTACTCTCCTCCGATTTGCCACATGGACATGTCTGTCTATCCTCCTCTTCTTCTCTCCTACGGCTGCTGTACCTANAATTTACCAAACTTGTCCATGTCACACCCTCTCTGTCTCATGTCCTCCTCGAGATCCTCTCTTTCCTTCCTGTACAGCTCACACTCCCCAACTATGTGGGGTCTACTCTCCTCCGATTTGCCACATGGACATGTCTGTCTATCCTCCTCTTCCTCTCTCCTACGGCTGCTGTACCTCTTCCTCCGTTCTGGCAAGTCCAGATCGCCTACTCGAAATTGCAACTTCAGTTTTTTTGCGTAGTCCATGGGGCCGTCCAAGTAACTCTTCATCCCTATCCCTTCTCTCAACTCCCGTATATCTCCAAGTGGTCTTCGCTTCGTACCTTTTTCCGAAGGGTTGCCTCCTCCCTACTTTCTAGCATCTCCTTGACTTTCTTCTTGAACCCCCCAAACCCTTCCGTGTCCAATGTCTCCTCCTCGTCTCCTATCTCCTTCCAAACCCTCTCTACCACCTTGTCCCATCTGATTCCTTTCTTCCCTGGAGTCGCTTTTCCCCAAGCTGCCTTGTTAACGATGGCTGGTAGTCTATCGTCCGACATTCTACTTACCTTGTACTGCCAATTCAACTTTTGCATGTCTCTCTTTGTTTTAAGAGAGTACATTCCCAGTTCTGCTCTCAATACAGTGTTTCTCGTTGTACTTGAACATCCTAGTATTTTCTTGGCCGCTGCCATCTGCACCGTTTCCAGCTGCTTGACGGCCTTTTCGTTACCTTCCCATACCTCTCCTGCATACTCTAGCTTAGGTACAATCACATTCAAGAGAACACACCTCTTAATCCTAGTGTCTAGGTGTGGGTCCGTAAGGATCTCGTCCATCTTGCCTATCTGAGCTTGACCCTTCCCAATCAACTTTGCTATGTGTGCGTCCCTCGAGCACTCCTTCGAAATCTCTACTCCCAGGTACGTATACCTGTCTACTACCGGTAGTTCTTCCTCCCCCCATTTCCATTTGAATTCTACGGGATTTTTCTTGTCTTCTTTACAGACCACTACTGCGCATTTTCCTACGTTCGCCGACAGTCTCCATTTTCGGGTTTATCCTACTGCCGCATCTATTTGTTCCTGCAACCCTTCTGGTGTTTCGGATACCCCCACGAAATCATCTGCAAACATCAGTCCGGACACACTCCTCCCCCCTACTTGGACTCCCTGTCTTACTGCTTCAACCGCCCTTGTCAAGTCGTTGATGTAAATCTTGAAGAGTGGGTGACATCGTACAGCGTGCGACTCCTTGGAGTATATCCACGTACTTCGAGATTTCCCCATCCAACATCACTGCACTTCTTGTGCATTCTGTCATCTTTTTCAACATCCTCCACATTTTCCCCCGGATCCCTATGTCCCACATCTTTTTCCACAATCCATTGCGCCAAACGGTGTCGTAGGCTTTTTGTACATCTAGGAAGAAACAGTATGTCGTACGCCCGGCGTCTTTCCTACCTTGGATAATTTTACTCAACGTATATACATGGTCTACACAACTACGATCTGGTCTAAATCCAGCTTGTCCTTCGCTGATCTTTTGTTTCCCCCCCAACATGTCTCCCATTCTATTGTTTATCATCTTGCCAAAGAGTTTCCCCACTGTGCTCAGCAAGGTTATCCCTCTATAATTCCCCGGGTCAGTTTTATCCCCCTTTTTGAACAGGTTCACGACTACTCCTTCTCTCCATCTCTTCGGCGCGTACTCGTGTTTCCATATCCAGTTGAATATACGGACCAACATGTCAATCATCCCCCCCCCCCCCTGTTTCAAAAGCTCATTCACAATTCCATCAGCCCCTGCCGTTTTTCTATTCTTGAGTTTCGCTACACAATCCTCCACCTCTTCTCGTGTGAACTCTCCCTGCAACCCGTCTACATCACTACATTCCCTCCGAGATCTTTCAACGTTTTCCTCTGCCCACGAGTTGATTTCCTTCTCAAACTCCGAGTCGAAGTTGTCGTTGGTGGTGGGTGTCCCAAGTTTGCGGTAGTGCTCTACAAGTACTTCCCGCTTTCCTTTAGAAGTGCTTACCATCTTACCCTCGGCAGATCGTAGTGTCGCTATTCCCGTGTCTCCGCCTCTTTTCTTGCACACTATCCCTTGAAATCCTACCCACATATGCTTCATCCCCCCCTCAAAATCTTCGTGAGTCTTTTGGACTACTTCCTCCCACAACGCTTTCTCCTTCTTCACCAACTCCTTCACCCTCTTTCTATTTTCAACGTACTCCTTCTATCCTGCATCGGTTTTCCCTGCCGCATATTTTGCGTGTGACTCTCCACGTACTCGAATTGCTTGCTTGATTTCTTCGTCCCACCACTTCACTGCTCTCTTACAATCAACTTTCTACCGAGAACTCTACTTGCCGTTGTGTTTACCAGCTTTTCCCACCCTTCTATGATTCTAGATCCGGCCTGGTCCCGACCTTTGGCATCCTTCGGTGTGCCCATTGCCTCTATCAACTCCGAGAGTTTCTTGTCGTTTACAGCCATCTCTTGTTGGAACTCTACCCTCGTTTCTTCTACTTCTAGCTTATCCATTCTCCATCTGTACATTTTCCTGCGTCGCCTACTCTCTATGACTCTCGTCTGTTGTAGGGCTGTCCACACCAACGCATGGTCTGTAGTGCCTACATCCGTTGTGCATACTCGTACTTCCGTCTCTTTCCCCCCATTCTCTACGACTATGTAGTCAAGGATGGAGCGTTCTCCTTTTTTGAAACATTGCCTAGTCCATTTCGGAGGGGGGGGGTCCGGGGCCGGTTGAACACTTGCGCCTGCGCTACACGTGGCCGTATACGTTTTCGTCATTCTGTACTCGCCATCCATCTCTCTATTTCTCTCTCTATTTCTCTCTCTCTTGTCCATTCCTCTCGTTTTCTCCCTTTCCCTCTCTGCCCCCCCCCCCCCCCCCCCCCCCCCCCCCCCCCCCCCCCCCCCCC